>OMKZ01018735.1:0-16368 GCA_900302535.1 Neoniphon sammara
GTCTACTGTTGAGCTCTGTGAGCACTGAAGCAGCTGCAGGTATACTGCCTTGCTCAAGGGGGCTGCGAAAGTCATGACAGAGGGAGAAACCGTCTTGCTGCTACTGCCCAGATTTTCTCAGGGAAAATTTGGGGAATTTGAGTCACTGCCAATCAATAGTTAAACTGAGCATCAAGGCTTAAAGTCACAATGAAATGAAAAATGACTTGTTGGCTAATTTTCAATGTCAGAATATTCACCCATTTAACAAAGAATTTACTAAATGATACATGCATGGAAAGATATTTTATTATAATTATTTCATTATTATTTTTTAAATATCAAAATCCTATTATTTTTGCTTCCGGGAAAACAGCGTATCTGCTATGGTGATATCATATTCAACCAGTAGGCATGAACAAAATTTCAACCAATAAAAACGTCACATTTTAAAACATCACATTTTTGAACAATTACGCCCTTCCCATCTAAAGAAACTGCTTTTCTCTCTTTAACAGATCACCCATTGCTTTACACTTGTGAAAGATTCCCCTAAGTGTTATGCCCCAAACCTGCAACCTGTTTCAACAGGAAAAACATCAAATTAAGGAAGCAAGAGGCTTTCAAAATGCTGTTTCATTGTGACTTTAGTTCACAATGAAAGAACCCAAACAGATAAACAGAAGACCTTGTGTTAATGAGAAATGAGAGAAGAGAAAGGATCCTGAAGATGAGAAGACATAAACTCAGCGTAGACAAGTGCTGGGCGTGGGGCACTGCACGATATGCATTAATATTACTGCCCAAGCTGGATAAAAAGTTGAAACAATACATTATTGAAGTAAAAAGCTCTAGCATACTTTCAGAGTAATTGTAGACTGCTATCACTGTCAGATTCTCTAAATGCAACTCGTTATAGCTGGAGCTATATGTGCATCTTCCGTGATGGTATCATATTTAAAATTTGCACTTTAAAATAGCAAAAATGTAACTGAATATATGCCAAAATGATGATCTAATTTTTGCCTCGTCCTCACTGTTTAAATTATTGTGAACTAAAAATCTGTTTCTCACTCAACAAGTGCAGAAAAAGTTTTGATTTAGTTACAAATCGGCAACAGGCTGCATCTGCACCCAAAACAAAACCCTCCTTGGTGCTTCGCATCAGCAAACCTTCCACCTACGACCTTATCCACCTTATCCACTTAACGTCTCCAAACCATAATGTACACACATCAAGGGCGCGCTGCTGTGGGTCAACAGCATGTAGCCCAGCGTGCCCACAAGCCCCAGTTGTGTAAAAGCTGGGCCATCTCAGTAGAGCGTGGAGGTGGAAACAAATGCTGAGTGCAGCTGCAGACTGACTGTGTGTGCCCTGTGGTGTGTATTTTTAGACCAGAGCAGATGCTGGTGTATCATGTCTGCTGTTACGTCACTCGCCTCTCCCTTTGTCAGCTGAGTGGATCCCCACTCTCCTTCAAACGTCAAGGAAGTCAGCAAGAGGGGAAGAGGGGAGTCAGGCGGGGGCTGGGGGTGATATGAGAGGCTAGAAAAGACAGACAATAAAGAAAAAAAGAGGCTGCGAAGAAAGAGAGCATAAAATTAGAGTTGAGTGTAAGACAAAGAGAATCATGAGAAAGTAGAGGAAAAAAGAAAGAAAAGAAAGGAAAGGAGAAAAGGAAAGACGGGTAAATGAAAAGAATCAGGTGCTGGCCAGAGAGACTGGGATGAAACGGGAAAGGAATTAGAAGAAAGGGAGATGTTATGAGGAAGAGGAGGAGGAACACAAAAGAAGGTGGTGAGGGAGAAAGAAAAGGAGGAGGAGAGAAAAAAGAATATGAATGAGGAGGAGAGACGCACAGGCGGCAAGAAAAGCAACATCCTACTGTGTGTCCGTCAGCGCTAGAAAATCTACGTGCCACCGATTTTCCCTCCCTTGACTTTACCAGCTAATTCAAACCACCAAACGTCTGAACGACAACCTGCCAACCTAACTTTCAGGACAACACCCCCCTCAGCTTTAGTTTGACTAGTCAATAGACACAAATCTTTTGGGAAAAAACAAGGTTGGGGACGAGAGGCGACTAATCACGTAACAGTGGTCCAAAACGCAATCTAAATTAGCAGCAAAGCCACACAATACTTTTTAACAGCCAGCACAAATTTACTTTATTTACTTAGCAAATCTTTTACTTACATTTACATTTTATTTTAATGAGTTTTTTCTTTCTTTATTTTACTTTGGAAAACTCAGAAGCACAAAATGCAGGGAAGAGCTTGACAGTGGTTACAGTTACATTTGTAATTGCTGCATAGAGAAGGAATTATATTGATATTCCCAGCAGCATTAATATAATTATGCAGTATTTTCTCCACTTCTGATATGTCTTTTCCTCGCCCTCTTTATACCATCTCCCTTCTCCGACAATCAGCTTTATCATTGCCATAACAAACCGAAATGAGTGGCCCAAAACCATCAAAACAGATACACAGGCAGACATTCAGCAAAGGACAAACAGGTATAGAGACCAAGCGACTGACCGATGGACAAACAGGACATAGACTCACAGAAAGACAACACATCTGCACCCACAGCACCACAGCCCCCTCCAACAACACATCCACAGCTTAATAAAATATACAGCGATAATGTCAACGCTGAAGGTGCTTTGATGAAATCAGGAGTGACCTCAGCTGGTGGAGGGCACCCTCATCTCTGTGAGTGTGTGTGTGTGTGTGTGTGTGTGTGTGTATGTGTGTGTACGTGTACGTGCATGCACAGGTGTACATGTATGGGTGGTCTGTTGTATGTGGACGTTTTTCTGTGTGCATATGTGCATGTTCAGATGTGTATGTCTATTACTGGGGGTGGTGGATGTGCCTTTGTGTGCATGTTATATATGCATGTGACCTTACTCACGCTTGTGTGTTTGTGTGTGTGTGTGTGTGTGTATGTGTGTTTGTTTTTCTCAGGCTGGGCTGTTATGGGAAACATGATGAAGTCAACTAGGCATTCAGGGCTGATCTGATGTCCAGTCTGACTCACTGTAACCTTAACATAAGGACATTAGGAGGCCAGACACACAACAAATACAGTAGGAGCATACAGTATACAGTAACAATGACGACATAACTGGACAAACCAACATTTCTTTTTCAACTCCAGTGAAAACAATGTTGTTGAAATGTTGGTTTCTTAAGTAAATTATTATATTTTTGCATTGGAGCTTTGAGGACATGGTTGCCCCTTTTCTTGCAAGCCAGCAACTCTGCAATCCATGTTTTCACCCAGCGTTTGCAGTAAGCTGACCAATGGGCCGGTCCAGCAAAACTATGATGTCTTCATTTAACACTGGAGAAGGTGGTTCCATGTTCTTGGAGCAGCTAGCCCAAAAACATAAAGTTTAATCAAATTCTACGAGGGGTGTCAAAAGGAATTCTGAGAAATGTAAGAAACCACTGACTGAAGTAGCCGTAGATGAGGCCAGTTGAGGGAGAGTCTATATAACAAAAAGGTATATCATAAGACTTCATCACAAAATAACCCCTGCAATGCGCAGAATATCACTGATTGATATACCAGACGGTCGTGATATCTGAGGGTGGAACTTTCTTTTAAAAGTGAGGGGGATTGCAGCTCCCAAGAGTAGATCCAGACACCTCAGCACAGAACATAGGAGTGGATAGTTTTTTTGTTTTTTCATTATTTGTAAAATTGCTACTGCATTTTTTCATTAATAAAAGAGCCCTGCATTGAAGAGAAAGCTTTATTGCAGTGTGTTCTCAGGAGCTGTTGCCCTCGTCCCTGTTGGATGGGATTATTTCCCTGGGCAAGACAACCTTACATTTCTTTGAAGATACATATATAAAGTCATAGCCATAGCTACTAAACTAGAGGATCTGATGATGTTGACTCACGTACAGTGCAATATGGATTTTATTGAAAAAATCATACGTGAGTTCCTCTTTGTTGAATGGTGGTTGTGTGAAAATATTGCAGATTATTACTTTAACCCACTGAAATTGAATTTCTCCTTTGGGGGATCAATAAAAACAACTCTAACTCAACTCTAACTCTGATTTTCCCTCAAATTTCCTTAAGTAACCTAAGAAACATTAGAAAAAACAAAAAAAAAAAAAGATTTATGTATGTATTGTACAACAATGTCACATACATATTCTGTATCTGCTGGATGCAACATTTCAATGAAGCTACATCACACTTATATTGAGTGAAATATTCAAACCCAAGATGCCATTGTTATATGGCTGCACCATTACATCAAAAAGAAAATATCTAGGTGTTTTGTGCATCATTTTTTACACATTTCCCTGTAATTCAGCAGGACATATTTGTTATCTTTAGGAACCCTGGGATCTCCACTAGAGTTTAAAATACTGTAAAATTCTGTGGGTTTGAATAAAGTTTGGCCATGTGGCAATGACAAACCCAGTCAGAGTGTCAGAGTTGAAGAGGTTTTAAACCACCTTTAGCTTGTCTAAATACTTTGTGACTGTACAATCATGGTTACACTTGGAAGAACACAAGAAGTCGCGGTGCAAACAACATAAATATCTAATCATGGTTTCACCCAGGCACATAATATACATGTACAAAAATGCACAGTACAAGTTTCCCTTACAAACCTACACAGAGGTCTAAAGTAACAATAACAAAAAGTCTTGGGACTCATTTATGCTAATCACACTATTAAGTGCTTTTGTCTTCTGGAAATAGAGAGGTTAAACAGTACACGTAATTAGTGAAGAAACTTCCATTTCCTATTTCCAAGCTCAAATGCATAATCTCTAGGTGACCTGCTTCTCTAAAATGTTAATATCTGAGTTTGAAAAGCAAGCCAGGCTTTATTTTCGGTTTATGACTAATGCCTACTTAATATGCTCCCCTCCAACACTGTTTTCTTTCTTTTTTTAAGTACACATTCTGGAAGGTAACATCAGGTAACTTACAGGTAACTTACATTTACCTCTGAGTGCTCCTGTGGTGAAAATATGCTTACAGTATGCAATGTCTCGGTTGCCAGACTGGTGTTTACAGAGTATTTGAATTCGCTGGCTCTGCAATCAGGAGGACAATCTGAAGTTGGTTGGTTCATGAAATGCTGAAATATTTGACATGGTGTAAATCATTGTGTTGTAAATCTGCTTGGTAAGTTCTCCAAAGGTGCTTTTTGTTGACTGTAGTGGTCATGTGTATGTTTGTGTTCATGGGGGTGGGGAGAAGCTCCAAAGATGCTTGTGTCCACAAGTGCCTCATAGGACCATGATTCATCCTTGAGTACATACTGTATGATAATGTAGTAAACTGCAGCAAGTTATTATGTAACTTATTATATGATATACATATTTTGAATTTTATGTAAAAATTACTGACATTAATTCAACTTTAATAAAATTAGTATTCATTCTTTTTCAGCTAAAATGCAGGCAAATCACTGCAGTACTGCTCCCTATACAGTCACTAGGTCTAAGTCCACATTAATTTATGTGACACTCTCTGTGCCATCAGCGTGACAAAGTAAACTGACAGATTTTATCACTTAATTCCCAAAACAATTGTCTGAGAGAAAATTATTGGTTTTCACAAACTAAGTCTATACAGGTAAGTTAGCTGCTATGGGAGAATTAGCTAAGCAGCTAATGTTACCTTAAGTCAAGTCAGAAAAACTGGCTAGCAAAAGCTAATGTTTGAAACCAGGACTACATTAATGATATTTCAGTAGTTCAGTATCTTTGTTAATACAAAGTGATACTAAAGTTATCAGTGATGTTAAGCATCACTTACTGTATTAGCTGGCTGACATACTGTAGGCAGCTAATGTGTTTAAAGCTAGCAATAATGACAACAATAATGTCAGGTTACTTTTGGGACAGTTTTAGAATCCTTTGAGCAACACTACTTACGGCAAACTTTCAAAATAATATACAAATTAAATGAATAATAATTACTATCGATTTTAAAAGCTGGCAAGCCTACTGGTTGAGTGTAAATCATTTTTTGTGAGACGGCTCTTTCCAAGTTGATTAAACAACACTGAGTGCACAAAAAGACTTGCTGCAGAGTTTTTCAATAACAAGCATGCAATTCCATTACAATTCCACTACTCAAAAGATTTTAACTAGAATCAAAGCTGAGTGGTGAACCATGAACTACATGTAATGGAGGGTCGATGCGCTATGTAGAATTGAAAACCATTTAGACTCAACTAACAAAAATAGAAAAACCACATAATGTCTCAGTGAGTCAGACATGGTCAGGCCGATGATCAGACCCATGTAGACACAAATTTTGTGCTTTTTTCATGTTTTTTGAGTCTAAACGGTCTTGAGCCTTGGCAGTTTTGTAGACTGCAACTTAATTGAGAAAGAGAGCAAACAACAGGCTAATTACATTTTGGATGTCCCTCATGGCACTCCTTGCATTTTGCAGTCAAGCAAAATACATGTCCACAGCCCTTGAATATTTACACAGCCTTACAACTAACCCTCCCATTCTGCAATTCTGTCTTTTGTGATTACAAATCAGGTCAACCCTGGGCTGGTTATGAAGGTGTTCTCTACTCTGTAGTAATTTCATACTGTTACCTGATGACAGTAAAGCTTTCTCAGTTGTTACTCTGTTACAGTTACCCATATACCTGTCTGTAATTTGATTTCTACTATGGATGCTTTC
This sequence comes from Neoniphon sammara, assembly GCA_900302535.1. NCBI lineage: Eukaryota > Metazoa > Chordata > Actinopteri > Holocentriformes > Holocentridae > Neoniphon > Neoniphon sammara. The sequence continues at coordinate 6,674 of OMKZ01018735.1, forward strand.
ATAAATTTGCCCTGCGTGCTCTCTTGTTGTTCAGGAATTCAGAGAGTCCAATGTGTTACTGTTCGGAAATTCAGAGCAGTGCCCTCTGAGTGAGTTCAGAGTGCACACTGACCACCCTGAAGGGCCGGTTTGACAGAGCGACTGTTAGGTTATATGGTGATATAGGTAGTGATTTTCAACACGCAGCAACTTACAGTAACATCCGCACTTTAATCATGTTCACTGTATAAAGTTGACAAGACCTAAATAAGTTTTAAATGTCCAAATATGCTAATCCCATAGCAATGGTTAGCTGACTTGCTAACAAATAACAGTGCTTTTTTATGTTGTCGGATTTGTCATTCAGAATTTAAAAATAATTCTGTGCCTGATAGAAGTTCTCCGATTCCTCAGTAGGGTGTCAGTGTAAATTTACAAACGCACCCTATATCATATATGAATGTATTTGTCATTACTTTATAAGTACAGAAGAGGACTTACAACATTATCATGAAATTGTAGAAAGTGTTTGTCTTCTTTTAGATAACTATAAATAACTGAAGTACAGTTTATAGTTTGGCTGTACTGTATGGCTGATTTACTGTTCTATATATTAAGGCCCATGGTACCGTGATTTATATGTTGGTATGCAGTGTATTCTACAGTGGATCGCTATACAGTTACATAACCATGGGATATTTTTAGGTTTTTAACCACGGGTTTACACAGGCTTACGTCATGGCATAGAATAAAATTACTTAATATGAAATATTTCCTTGGCTTTTTATAGAAACAAATGACAACAAAATTTCTTCACTTGACACAAACTGATTTGAAGGCGCTCATCTGTCAACTGCAACAATGCTTCAGAGCTTAAAGTGTGTGTGAGTGAATGAGTGAGTGCTGCTGCAAAGCTGACCTGCCCAGCTCTACTAGAAGACATTAAGAGGCATTACACGCTCACTTTCATGTTGTCACTACTGGGTCAAATAGCAAAATGCAAACTGGTCAATCACAGAAAAGCATACTAAATTAACCTTTATATACTTTTGTATCACTGCTGTAACATTTTAGTGCCCCTGTTATTTTCCTCTGTGGCAAGCCTCATCAATCTGGAAGCTAAGTGGGCAAAAATAAACCAAAAGAGTATTTACAAATAGCCTGGTAACTGGCGTAGGAGTCATTTTACCCCTTGGTGTTCATCTGCCCTTAGATGCACTGCACATATGTGCTAGGAAAAATTCCCCTTAGTGAAAAGCAACTGATTTAGTTCTGTAATCAGTGCTGCACTGAAAAATTTAAGAAACATTATGCAAAGGATAGATAGATAGATAGACAGATAGATAAAAAAATGTGCACCAGCTATACTTTTTCTTCAAAAGATAAGGTAACTATTAAATATGAAGATATTACAATACATAAATATTTGTGTGTATGTCGTAGGTTGCAGTTTGCACTTTCCTGTAATCGATAAAAACAGGATGCAATATGGGTCTTTTACGATCCCAGTAAAAGCATGTCAGCATGTACTGTGTTACTATGTAAGTTGTCAGTATGTCTCTGCACCAGTGCCACAAAGACAAATTCCTGTATATTTATTTTACGTGGCGAATCAGTGAGTCCGAGTCAGAAAGTGTGGAAATACAGTATGCCACAGTGGGCCGGCCTGATAGATGTTATTTTCTCCCAGCTTCTCCCACACAACCTCTCATCTATACCACCTCTCATCCACAGCACAGCAGCAGGTTTGGCCCTCTTCCCAAACAATCAGGACCGGACATATAACCACTCATGACAGACACAAGCTGTCCAGAGCCCAGCAGCCCCAATCACACTCCTGCATGCAGTGACGGGACCAGGTGCTCTGCCTGGCTGCCAGTGGATACATTAGGAAAGGGTGCTTACCCAGTCCATGGGATTTGTAAGATTTCAATGAAATTCTTCTATGGAAATTATAAATCATGCAATATAAACTTGAGTTTAAAGTTGTAATCTGTGACATTACAAATACAAATAAATGTCCATTTGACAACTATCTTTCATCAGTTGATATAACAATAGTGATTCAACATAGCTTTTGCATTTGCTGTTCGAAACACCCAAATGTTGGATATGTTTTTGTTGGGTGAAGTGGTGTGTTTTATATTTCTAGCATTCAGTTCATTAAAATGAATAGAAACAATAGCCAACATTGCTTAAAAAACAAAAGACCAGAATCCTCTGAAACTCTGACTTCATTAACAGAAAATTCAAGGAAAAAGATGTCACTGTACAGGCTACACTGTTTGATTGCCAAGTAATCTGTGTGGTGCAAAAACACCACACCAGCAGCTAAAGGTTTGAAGGATTACCCCTTTAAATACTGGATTCTCTGACATACAAAAATATGTATTTGTATGGCAGTAGCATAAATTGAAAATGATTGTGTAAGATTTGAAAATTACGTAAATGGGAATGCTGAAGTATCAAAAAGCAAGCAGAATTTTATAATATTACATGAGAAGACTAGCAAGACTGCAGCTGCAGAAGAGCACCCAGAGGACAGAAGTGATATTCAGGGGAGTGGGATTCTCCCCTAAGGCTGGCAGATAAAATGAAATAGTGGACAGTAGTGTTGTGGGCCAGCTAGGAAAGGTCATTATGTGACAAAATTTGCTAAAGGGATTTCACTGACCAAAACAGAAGGTCATGAACGTAACTGTCAGGCAACGGCACTGGAGAATGGCCTTAATCCGACAACTGTAAGTGCCTTGCTCATGACCCTCATGAACCTTGTGAAAACAATCAGGCTTAGAAATAGCTTCAGGAAGTGGAAAATAGGGGAACTTTTTTTTTTCAACTGTTAAAAAAAATTGGAACATTAAAAACAAAACAAAACACGCAAGCAAAAAAAAAGATGTGATTCCCTTCCATAATGATAAATTACTTACTCAAAACAATGAAAAGATAACTATGGATTAAATAAAATCCTGACAGAGGCTGAGGAGAATTGCTCAGAGTACTTGAGCGCTACTGAAACAGTAGGACTTCAAAACTGAACTCAGTACTGTAATACTTTGGGCAGTGATCCTAAATCATGAGTGTGTTTATACTCTGAATTTAGAACGTAAGATCAATCATTTGAATAAGATCCCCAATCAATTATAGTAATCTTATTCACAGTGATATCCTACAGCTACACACTGTTGCTTTATGTACTGGGTATGGTATGTGTACATTAGTCCATGAATTGCTTCATTTTTCACAAAAATTCTCAACAAGATGAATCCATGAACATCTGCCTTTAATGCTTTTTAATGTGCTGGTATATAATGACTATCTATGCACCTATCAAGCAAACAGACCATTAATGCTATGATCCATTATTCTCTTCTTCAACTGGAAAAATATGGTTCAAGTTCCAAACAGTATACCAAACCAGGTGTTACCGCTGCCTATCACCTCTCCTTGAAAACCCCTCGAGTACAGCACGCCACTGACAGCTTTGAAATCAGACTCGCTGAGAGCAGAGAAAATAGATTTCCATGCAGGCGCGTTGTGTCCTGTACTGCGCTCCATCCAGACTGTCGGTGGATCTATATGATCAACATACACACGTTAACTTGGGTCTGAGGGCAATGCCTGTGGATCTGAACACACCCAAACTTGGCTGGGAGCATGAGGGCACAAAGCAGATGTCCACTGCTCCCACCAGCTGCTATGGAGAACACTGGAGAAACTAGACATCAGTGTGTGTTAGCGTTACATACTCAAATGCAGGTGGAACAGCCGAAAGTGTTGCCAACTATTCTACAGTCTCAGACCAAAAACCCGCATCAATTTCAGAATCACCTCTATCACCAAACACAATAAATGTAGAAGAATTTGTTGTGGTGACATTGGTCCAAAGGCATATTGACAACCCACGGAGTTTCACAGTACATATTGACACACGTTACAAGACCTCCGAACACCTAATAAAGACAAACGTGTTAGTATTGGCACCATGAGCTAAAATCAAGCCTTTCATTTATTTATTTATTTTGCTGTTAAGAGAGTACTGGGACAGTGAGCAATGTTTGTCTCTGCTGCTGACTCACGAACGGCACAATATGGATTTTACATCAAAAGATGAACATGAGGCAAAAGAAAAGACTGTAAGCTGACTTAAGGAACTTTATTGGCATCCACATTATGCCATGCTGAAACAAAGACTCAGCAAAAAAAAAAGAAGATTTTAACCTTCCTAATGCTTACACTTTTGACAGTCTACACCTCGCTCAATTCATTTTCTTATTATCTTATTTATATTATTTATGATTTCACAGTGTTTGTGTTAGAGAAAATAACTGTCAATTATGTCATCCATATAAATTTAGCTATTAATGACTGCAGGTAATTTCTCATAAGTGTCTCTATCCAACACAACTTTCACAGAAACTTTCACATTTTCATACCAATGGATATTAATGAAGTCTGCCAGGCACATTAGCTCATTAATAATGTTACAGATTAAGCTATGATGAATTGGTGGACTGCACAATGGACTGTTCTGGCCCTGGTGTGACCAGTCTCTTATCTGACCTTTACAGTTAGCGGCTATAGCAGACGCTGGAGAGACAGACACCCTCATGGGGCAGGACTAAGACGGCAGACGTACGTAAGCCTTGTTCAAATTGGAAAGGCACACAGACCTTTTACACTGTGTGGGTATCCAGTAATAGGTTATTTTAATTTCTACAGACACTTTAGGGGATATGGGCCTTGAAAGACTTAATGACTGATAAAAGTAACATCGCTATTAGACTTGTGAAATTGACTTTACTGACCGGCTTGTTTCTTCTGCACTTTGATGAATGCAGATGCGGTATGTTTGCCATGACCATCTGTGTAGCAGATACCGAATGTTTATGTTTATCTGTATGTGGTGGATTTTTTTTTCTGTTTTTCTTAAGCGTACTGTAGTCAAATCCTTAGAAAATGTGGTTGATATGTTATTAAGTTCTGAATAATTAAATCTGTAAATAGTGTGTAAATGAAGGTTGTCAGACTTCTCCACAGATAAGACAGATCAGTGTGCAAATTCATTACCACATTATAATTATGTATGGTGGATGTTGCAGTGATATAGGTGCTCATTTATAAGAAAAACTGCAAGAAACAAGCAAAAAAAAAAAAAAAAAAAAAAGACAGACAAGGGTCCTTGGACTCCAACTGTAATCAAGGATGATGGTATGTTGAAGTTTTTGAATGCATCCTCTACGACACACTGAACAAGTGACTACGAAAGCTAACCCTGAATAAAACATTCATCATACATTTATGGTTAAAACTTACATGGCTTGTGTCAAAGAGTGTATTAAATAGCTTCCACTAATGACACACACACACACACACGTGACCTAATCTGACTTGAGTTCTGATTTTTTTTTCTCCCCAGAAATGAAACAATAAAACAGATTAGCAAAGTTAAATATTTTTCATCAAATACAAATGTACAAATAAACGCTAATGCAAATAATTGAGATCTCCCAACCTAGATTTGTTATTATCCATAACTGATAAACCGAGTACATTATGTCTGTGTGCTCATGAAAAGAGGCAATTGGGAGGAATGTCAGGCCACTCGTAGACAGCGTTTCTCCCAACAGACAGAGCGACACCATGTGCTTGTCAACTCCCACCTTGTGAACAAAAGAGGCAGAGCCGTCCAACCTCTCCACCCTCCCACTGGCATTGAATAAACAACAGGGTAAACAGCGACGTGGGGAGAAAGATGAATGGTCCTGTCCAGCACTGAGAGCCCTTCAGAATCTTAAAGAGAAAATCCACCCGAAAACACAATTTGCGTATTGCTCCCATTATGGAAACCATAGAGCAGCAAAGCCTCTAATATGGGACATCATTAGGAGACAAAACCCAACTAACAACCACCTGGAGACTGACTTGAGAATTTGTGAAAGATTTTCTGGGGCGTTTACACTGAAATATGCTTTCAGTTATGCTGAAGAATAATGCCAGTGTCCCATTAGAATCATGCTGTCACTGTCACTTCAAAATTAATGTCAGTTTTCTATCCACCAACTACAAATGACATTACATTACATTGCATTATGTCATTTAGCAAGCAGTTTTGTCCAAAGTACATTTTGTCAACAGTGCTCAAACTAAGCTTATATTACAGCTTACATCTTCATCAGTGCTACGCAAAATAGGTAAAAGTATACAAAGAAGGAAAACTTTTACACTAAGGTGAAGAATACAAAGAAGCACTTAATTAAAAAAACAATGTGTTTTGGCAAATGCCTTTGTTAGTCATTCCCAAGGAAGCTGCAGAACTTACTGTACACCTTCATGACATGATCAATATTTCAGTTTTGCTCCAAGTTTTGAAAGAGAGTTCATTTTCACAAAGAGCAACTAAGCTGCACTAAGATATACAGTAGTTATTTTGTTTTAGGATGTATTTTCACCTTAAATACAAAGGTCCACTGTCTGGTATGGCACTGCCTCTGAGACCAGCTGAGCTGAGCTCTGCATGGGGCCCACAACAGAACTGGTTCTCTTATAAAAGCACAAATGGAGCAATGATTTGGGGCTATTCATCTAGGTCAAGAGAATAAATGCAGCTAGTTAAGATGAGACAAATTAGAAAGTCGTGCTACGCCAGCAGAATCATCGGTTGACAGAGAATAATGATTTTCATTGTTCTCTCTTACGTCTTACTGTCTCTTTTTCCTCAAACACACAAACATACAGAGATGTACCTGTGCACACACAGACGCACACATGACGTTACACAAATACTACACGCTCTCAACAATGTCTCAACCATTTACAGCTTACGCTTGCAGAGCACTGATTAAAAATGGAAAGCTAGGAGAAAACTGTAGGGCGAGGAGGTGAGAGGAACTTCCATACAGTGGTCAGTATGGTTTTCCAGACTGATAATTAGCATCTGTGTGTGTCGCCGTGAGACGGATGCGTGACAACCTGCACGAGCGGGTTTGCGTGCATCTGTGTGTGTCTGTGTTTAGCATTCAGGGTGACGAGGGTCAGAGACGCCTGATCAGCAGCGGTGTCTCAGTGAACAAAGGTCAAGCTGCAGAAATGGAGACACGGGGAACTGGGGAATAGTGAAAGAGAAGGTTGAGTGAAGAAGGGAAAGACGGAATGATCAGAGAAGGAGAGGCAGGCTGGGAAAATAATTGTGAAGTGAAGGAAAGTGGACAAGGAGAGAATAAGGAATGTAGAATAAGAATATGGTCTATGTATCACAGGGATGTGTATGTGTAAAATGCTTTTTCCCCATTGACAAACATGGATTTATGACACTTTACAACGGAAATAATTGAAATACAATTGTAAATGCATTTTCAGTGACTAAACTTTGATTGTGGGTCATGGATCGTTACTTGCTGGATACTGTCCGTGTGGAACATGAAAAGGAAGAGAGTGAAAGAGGAGAAGATCAGTGATGAGCAATGAGCACAGCGTGTGGACTGTACTTACTCAGCATTAGCCATGTTCCTGGGTGATGGAGAGAGGAGAGAAGTGGTGGTGGTTGTCACAAGGTTTCCACTCTGTTCTGCCTCTTTTAGCGCTGCAGGTCACCTTTTCACCTGATAGACGCTGCTCTCATGTTGAACCTGGGGATAACGCCATAATTACAACCCATGCATTTTAATTCAGTGGCCACATTTAGCCGAATTTGTTACAATTTACAATGCTACAATTTACAATTTGCTACAATGTTTTGTTTCAGAAGAAAAAAAAACGTACTGGAAATTCTGACTGGCCGGTAGCTTTTTAAAGCCACTTTTATCTTACCCAATTAATGACTTTTGAAATTGCATTTCAATTATTAACAGTAACTTTTTGAAGGACATGGACATTTGATAATGCAGTTTTAGGAAAATTTCCTGTCCAAGTAAAATTTTGTAATGACTGCATCCTAAGCTCCATGTAATCATTAAGATTTTCACGAGTATTGATTTCCATATTCTACTTTGTAGAATGATGAAAAATGTAGGATGGAAACACTGGGTGGAAAAATTAGACTCATCATTTGAATCACAAGCCTGGTAATGAGGCGATTACTGGGATAAGCCTTATAGGACATGACCAACCTGTTCAAGTGCTTGGCCTTGGGTATTTATTTATTTATTTATTTATTTATGAAGTTGACAGTGTCAACCCCCTGATATCAAGCTAAAAGAAACTCAAACTTCATGGCTATAAGTCAGGGAAAGCTTGATCGTTTTAAATGCAAAGAAAAAAAGGAAATGCCTTTTACAATGGACCAGAATGCTGGACACGTGACAACATATTGTCTGCCGCATTTAATTTTTTTTTAATCTATAGCTTTATAAATTGTATTTAAAGATACTGATGACTTCAGACTAAGTGAAAGAGAAGCAAGCATCCAAAGAATGTTGTAACCCAAAACATAATCACTTTTAATAAACTTTTAATATTAACTATAAACTTTTAATTAGGCCCCTAAGCCATTTACCGACCTTGCGATCCTAAAGGATGCAACATTCAGTACTCCACATGCAGAGTCGGATGCATAAGTAACAGGGATCCTGGCTTTAGTGATTCTACCATCAGAGTAATAATTGCACAGCATGCACCTGTGTAAAGCCTGGACTAATTTACTCGCTGTTGTATCTGATTCCAGGGACAGAAACCCAAAGAGAGTAGTGCGTAAAATAGCCGGGGCGTCCTCGTTCTACCTAAAAGTAGGATCAATAATTTATTGGGACCAGAGGACCTACCTGTCTGAGATTTACATTGTTGAAGGGTAATCGTGCCTCCCGCTGCCCCCTTGCTGCTGATGGTAATGTCTCCCTTGGTGGTGATCAGAGTAAGTGAAGCAGCAGCAGGCTCGCAGTGTGTGTAGGCTGCAGCTATCCTTAGCACTTTTGCATTGGACAAGCACCCCTGCCGCCGCCGCCGCTGCTGCTGCTTCTGCTGCTCCCACTTGCGCTGCTCGGATTTCAGTGCAAAACCAAAGGAGGGCTGGAGCTCAAACGCAAGAAGCATCGTCACTCGGCAAGATCATATTAGCTCTAAGTGTGTCGGACCGATCACATAGCAACCTTAAGTGCATCCTCCTGTCTGGGATGAGAGAGGGGTTTTGTGTGTGTATGTGTGTGTGAGAGTGTGTGCTGCTCCTGATCCGCTTCTCCACAGCCGAGGGTTTCCCCGGCGAGCGCAGAGGGGAACCCTGCGAAAGGAGCTGTCCAGGTGCTGAAATAATCCCGATAACGCCTCGGCTCTCTACCTACCGCTTCCACAGCGAGCAGCCGGGGAACGCAAGGCTAATTTCATCCAAACGCCATCAAAACATTGACGTTTTCGTGCCGGAGACTGACAGTAGCCAATGAATCGTGTGACATTTTCATCGCTCCGGTCACGACATAGCAGTATAAAAATGTTGGCTGCTGGGTGGATGTGTGTGAGTGTGTGTGTAGATTTTCCCAGTTCCCGATAAGGCCAATTTGAGCACGGATTGTCGCCACACTTGGTTTTATTAGCTTTACGCCTGGTAGGTCGCCCCTCTCCGTGTCATGAGCGTTTTTATGGTTTCCTAAAATAAAGATAGTATGGGAATATAAATTGCCTTAATAGCAATTGGCTTAACCGTTTGTCATTCATCGGGATTAGCCAGTCGATGGTTAAAGCGCACATCAATCAATCTCATAGCGTCTCTTCCTTTATTTAAACACGCC
>OMKZ01018735.1:18107-29479 GCA_900302535.1 Neoniphon sammara
TTTCTTTTTTTTTTTTTTTTTTTTTTTTAAATTAAAAAAAAAAAAAAAAAAAAAAAAAGAAAGAAAGAAAGGAAACAGGTAAAAGCCTTCCTGGGGAATTGGGAAGAGCAGACAAATCAAGACAGTCTTGATTTTGTGAAAAGGGACTGCTCTCCCGATTTTACATGAATAAAAAGTGCCTTCTCTGTTTCATTAATTATAACGATAGCTTGGGATACACGAGTGTTTATAATTTACTCAACCCCAAAGCAAACAAGACCATGAGGCTGATATCAGAAAGTAAGATAAGCCTTGAAAGCTTGTGTAATTTGGGGGAAAATATATACATATGTTACAAGGCTGCTATATTACATATGACAGACAGAAGAGATGACTGGTATTGTCTTTTCAGTGTCCTGTCAGAAGTCTGTGAAACTCACTAGCTCTTAAACGAAGGTATGTTTACACAGTCTTGGGATGCATCAATCCCAAAATGTTGTCATTACAGAAACAGCTGAATGGATAATTTTCCTGCTTTATGAGCAGTAATGGTGACAGCAATATTGTCAATCGTGATGTGAGCAACACACTGCACAGAATGTTGAATGTTCCCAGCTGCTTGCTCCTGCAGGTGCACTGTGTCTTTCTGCCTGTGTGTCCGCTGTCGCGGAAGGTCAGTCCATCAACCGAGATGGACCAGGGTCATGACTGTAGTGTACTCGTGCTGCAGACTGTCCGTGTCAGTGTCGCACAGCGTGTAGTCATCTTTGATGATTCGGTCGCAGCCAATTTCACCGTTGCCGAACAGGCCGAAGAGCGGGGTGCTGGGGAACACCTTGCGGAAGGCATCGGCCTCTACGTTGCTCTGGTTGTTGTAGTAGTTCTGGCCTCTCCCCACGCAGGCGAACATGAAGCCAAGGGTGTTCCTCTCGGGAATTTTAGCTGCCTTTAGCCGGCGGATGGTGGCTTCAGCCGCCTTGGGGCTGCTGATGTCCTGCTCCAGGAGCACCGATGCTCCCTGGACCCTGGGGCCGCTCAAGGCCAGGCCCACCACACCGTAAGCACCCTGGCCACAGCTTGAGTCAGAGACAGTAGGAGGGCAGAAGCATGAGCGGAGTAAAGAGTGTGCATTAAAACTTTGAGTGTTAATTTGACTCTGGAAGTGTTAAAAATCAACTCTGCCAGTGTTTTTACAAGTCCAATCAACAGTTGTTAACATATGGACAGAAAGAAATGAAGTGAAGCAAATGGCAAAAAGGCAAAATTATATGATATGGTTTTGTTTCCTGTAGTTCTAAAGAGTTACCCCTGACAGCTTCAGGACAACTAGGTCTGGATTTTCTCCACAATTATTGTTTTACAGTGTCAAACAAATCCCATTTCCCCAGTGTTCTTCTCTTCCCAGATAGCTATAGGATCACACCTGGGCAAACATATATTTGAATAAGCCTTTCAATATTTGAACTACTTGAAATGCCCTTATCTTGCCAGATATGTGAACAGCCACATAAATGGGATAAATCAATTGCGCTCCTTCCTTTTTTGTATTAGACGATTATTTGTCCTACGCCCGTCCTGTCCAGGATATGTTTATTCCTAACCTTGATGGATGTGCAGGACACAAACTCACCACTGTCTGGAAGGAGAGAAGACATTTTCTACTAGTCCCCCAGCAATGAGTGCTTTGCTCTTGGCCAGCGGCTCCAGCACCTGGTTGAGGAAGCGTGCTGCTCCAGACTTGTATGCCTCATAAACAAACATCAGGACCACACGCAACTCTGGGTTATCAACTAGTCCTGGAAAGAGGAGGAAGCACAATGAAGAAAGGACTGAGATAAAGACGCATTTCGGACGACACATTAGTCAACTTCAATTGTGGCTTGCATTTCTCAGTTCAGGGCTACTGGAAACTCTTGCAATACAAAGGTTTGAACTTGAACCCTCACCTGCTTCCACAAGGGCTGATGGGGAGATGGTTTTCTTGCAGAAATGGAAGGGCTTGATGTGGACCCCCTCAATGCTGGGGAACATGATGGCGTAGCCTGCCTCCCCCTCCTGGTGCTCCTCAGGAGGGCTGGAGTAAGAACCACTGGGAGTCACTGCACAGAGAGGGAAACAAAGCATAGAACATCTGAACTTTATAGACAGTCAGTGCCATAAGTAATGCAACACCAAGCTAATTTCATGTCATTTCACCAGTGTAATACTCAATAGCTTTGCATGCATAAGTTAAGTATACAATGTTCATGTAAACAGTGAACAATAACCACTAACCCTGTACACCTCAGTTCTTCATTTATTCCATTAATAGTTTTATCTGCCTACAACAGGCCTAAAGCTCTCTGATGTTCAGCTCTTGACAGTCTTGGCGTAGTGAAATGACCAAGCCACATTCCATGGCCTTTTATGGAAACCACTTTCAACACAAATTACTCATTAGCATGAGGGCTCAACTCAGATTTAAAAATTTACTAATCCTACATGACCCCAATGCTGGCGAGACAGGTTACTCTCAGCACTGGAACTACAGTGAGTGACTATTGTTCACCAATCAAGTAAACAAACACTAATATTGTGCTACATTCACCCACTTGAACGCACTTAAAAACCTGTTGTTTTTCTTTTAGCAGTACTATATATAAGTCACTACATGTACAGAGGCAGTTAGAAATCATGGAGGCGAAATTGTACTTAGATTTTCATTCCAACCACATACTACAGCAGCTGGTTTCACCAGTTACTTCCTCCTTTCTGGCTGAAGGTATGCTGATAATTCAAATCAGCTGCTGTAGTATTGGAACGAAAACCTGCAGACTTTTGGGCGTACAAACAACATGGTTAGGAACCACTGAAGAATGGAATGCCTACTGTTTTGTCTTCTGGGAAGAGACATACACTGTAGAATTGCAGCCTGGATCTTTTTAAGTTTGTATCAGGGATTTGATAAGAACACCACAAAAAATACCAACATACACTACTTAATTACGGCACATAATCTGTGAAAAATTTTAATTGTTGAATATCACCCTTCACAGTACTACCAAGACATCTGCAGTAAGTGTGTTTAAAATGACATTGGACTTTTTACCTTTTCTCACCTACACTGGATTATCTAAAAACAGTCCATATTCTCCCACAATTATTTCATTTTATTCCAAATGGGCAAACAGTACATATTACTATCCCCCTCCATTTTCCTTTGAAATTTAAGTAATTACGTAGAATGAGCTATGTCTGTGTGCATTATAATTCATTTTTAATACTGTGCAGCCCCAGTGCCAAGAAGCATAAATGATTTGATGCACTCTAGGCTATATGGTAAACCCATTACAAACAGTTCATTGAACTTCATCCAGTCACAGATTTCATTCAACTGAATTAGATGTGAGTTGGTGACCCTGTGTTGACCCTTAGCTGCAATTCAACAAAATGAGCATTATCACAAACACCCGAGCCTGCCGTTAAACCTGATAGATGTTGGAGGCCTGATAAGCCATCATCTTCGGGAAGGAGAACATTTGCTGATGGAGAGTCACTTCTCCAGAGGGTTGTGATTATATGGAGAAATGGAGAGTGCGGCACCAGGCAGACTGGGCAATCTATCAGAGTAAGAGCCAGGCAGAAGCCAGCCACCAGCGGAGCTTTCTAACTAGGCAGCAGGGGTGGGGATTAATGCACACAGCCTCCCCTGCTGCTGAGAAGTGAACTATTCCTCTCCGATATGTCGAAGCAGCCTAGTTAGCATTCATAATCTCAAGGGCAAGCTAGCAGCCCATCAGGCTGAGGCTGCATACTGGTGACATCAGTCTGGCTCAGAACATTTGTTGCACACATGCCATCATGCCAGTTATTTGTCTACTATATTTGATGTACTTCTTCATGTTTACAGTCAAACCAGGAAACATGAAAGGAAGCTGCACACTCACAAAAAAAGGAAAGTTCAAAAAGAAGAGGCTATAAAAATGGAAAATGTATTTTTTTTTACTCCAAAAGATGCTCCATACTACTGCTGCTGCTGCTATTATTACTGCTGCTACAACTACTACTAATAATAATAATGTCAATTAAAATGTGAACAAATACAAAACGTTTTGGTCCTCTAGACTTTTGTCAGTTCAGTTAATGGATGGAGATATACACAAACATCATGGCCAGTCAATGTCACAGGGCACTGCCCATTAAGTTCAATGACAGCCAATAAGCTATTAGAAGAGATATACTGAAAACAAAAGCAAAAACACATTACATTTAAGTTCTGTTTTTTGAATGTGGCTCATGTGACGGCATTACTAACACTGAAGTCTGTTTACTTATCAGTTCATCTGTCAGTTTTGCTAGCACAACTTCAAACAGTGAAAATTTGCGTAGTAATACACTGGTGGTTATTCAGTGAACAAAACACTTCAAATATGTAAAGTCAGTCTAATGGGAGCAATACACATTGGAATATACTATTGTTGCTGCATTTTGTTATGAATGGTTAAATTATTTTTAACAAGTTCTTGTGGCTGTGACTGTTATTCATTTAGCTACCTGCTGGCTCAGACAATTAGCCACAACTCTGACCTAGGGATCGCCTCTGGAAGAAATGTCCATGCATCAATATCACTAGTAGCGAAGACATACTACCTTGTGTCAATAAATCTGAACTTTTCCTTTCATGAACATATGTGGCATAGCTTTTTGTCATTATGGAGCACTGTTTGGAGTGAACAAACTTATTTTTCATTGGCAAAGCCTCCTCTGTTTGGACATTACTTTTTTGTTAAATATGTATTTATAAGTATGGTGACTATGTATAGAGTTTTTTTTTAAACCCAAGCAGTAAGTAAACATCTGAAGTAAATGTGTAGAAAGTAGAAAGTAGAAAGTAAAGAGGAATATTGTGTTCTTTACTATCAGATCAAGAAAGATACACCTCAGGGGAAACGAAATATTCATTTTATGTAAAATAAATAAACAAATAAAGGATCTCAGGACATAGGTCTAGAATACCTTCAGTCGCAGCCCTTTGAAACTAACTGTGATTAAGGGCTCTAAATACACTTGAGCAATTTATATTTATACAGTGTAAACTTGTCTTTGCCACTTAGACACTCTTGCTAAGCTAAGTATCTGCACAACAGATGTGTGATTGTTCTATTATATGAACAAGGAAATGAGAGAAGAAAAGAGAAACACTTACAGACTATGCCTGGTGTAGCAATGCCCATGATGTCACAGCCTTTGGGGAAGAGCAGGTTCAGTTCCTCTACTGTGTACGGACTGTGGCGACTCTTTCTCGCTGCAGAGTAGTTGACAAACATGTTAAAAAGGGAAGTTTCAAGGTCCTGATGTGCCTTTCATTTTAATAGCCTACACTACAGAATATCAAACAGTTTTTACACCAGGGTTTTAGTTTCAGAGAAATGTGCATCACCCCAGTACCATTTAGATACCAATGAGACAGCAAGTCTATTTCATTTTCAACTGTTTCAAACTCCCTGCAAGTCATTCTGGGTAAATGTGAGCTAAGTGTCTAAAAGGTAAACATAAATTAACAGTATATGGAACCATTACTTTCAAAATCCGCACATTATTATACTCTATTAAATTGAATATTCTATTAAATGCAGGTGTTGATACCTATATTGATTAGACTATGGAAATTGTGGATGAAAAATCTGACTTGTATAAATCCAAATTGAAAATCATGCCCCAAAAAATAAATAGGGCTTATATGTTTTCTTCAATTTAACTACACTGGTAAATTATCTTTAATGTACCTGAAATTGATTTAGTTTCTGAAAAGCTCCTTATTTCTCACTCTGTTTCACTTACTACCTGCTGTTTTAAAATTTGATAGTATGCATTTGAAGAGACATTACAAATCACATCTGCCTAATAACAGATTTCTCTTCCTTACCATCACAACTGCAACAAAATGTAAGGGGGAAAAAGAACAGATGTGAATCTATCAGACATGTCAAATGGACACCAACAGAATGAAGTACAATACTGTGCAGTGTCACTTGATACTAACCTTTACTCTGTCTGTAGCAGTACGCTTGTCCATTGAAGGCATCACTGTCTACCATTGCCAGAACTGTTTTGGGCAGGAGAAACACTTTCTGTAAATAACCAGAGACAAAGTGGATATGTTAAAACCTTGGTGAACTGTCTTTTCTGAACATATCTATAGTACACAGCCCAGACCACTTCTTATTACTTAGGTATATCACATGTAATTTGTGCAAATTAGCCACCCCACGTCTGTGTCATGAACCCTTAGCCCTATTGTTCAGTGAAAACCTAATAATCTTGGTGATTTGTTAAGTTTAACTTCAACCAAACCATGTCACTCTATTTGTTGATAAAATCCCTCAACCCTTGGAGTTTTGAAACCATTTATACCCGAAATGGAAAAACTGAACACAGTGTTCATGCTGTCAGTCTATAACCAATGCTTTTCTTCTTAGTTTCTGAAATGGTGGCCTGTTGTAAATAGGATACTGTTAGTGCAAAACTATCTTCGGAAACTTTTGCGGATTATACTTGTATTTTTAAGCAAATAACCCAACAATCATTACCATTCGCGTTTTACGCCACTGTTTAGTTCTTTAAACGCCCACCGTTACCCACACCAATCATAGCCATCCCTCCATATAAAAGCATGGCAAAATTTTAGTATTCCACACAGCTGCCTTTAACATCCACCCGCTCTGAGTGCGATGCTTTACCTCCACCTCCTCAGTCAGGCTGCTGCAGAGGGCATGGACCTCTGTGTCGGACGGGCCACAGGCTGACACCCAAGTCAACTTCTGCTGAGTCCTCAGCACTCTGCGGGCGCAGTTCCTCCATAGCCTGCACACACTGAGCAGAGGCAGAGCGGCACATCTTAACTTCACTTTCTTGGTAGGAATTTTGGCTAGCGGGTATGCCAGCTAGCTAATTTAGTAAGTTCACGTTGCTGTCAATCAACACGACGGCCCACTTGCAAGCAGTAGCACATTAACTATGAAGACTCCGTAAACAGTTTAAGTAATACATTAGCTTTCTAGCTATCTTGAGTATCTTAGCAAAACAGCCAAACTTCCACACGACAGCCACTCGCTAACTAGCTAGCTAACTGCTGTTACTGTACAGCCACTTCCCGTTACCTGGCGATCCGGAGAAGCGATTTGGTTGGTACAAATGTCAGAATTCTCTCAACCACTTCTGCAACGTTACTGAGTATGTACTCAGCCTTGCTGTCTTGTGAAGAGCCTGAGAAATCTGGATTTTCTCCCATATTTTCTTCTAAAATCGTGCCTCCCAACCAACACGGCTGCCCAGCTACCAACTTTCACCTTTGCTCTCCACTCCGTCGCTTTGGCACGTGCAGGCTGCACACCGCCCCCTGCGGTGAGGAGGACATGTGGCGTGTAAACAGCTCATACACATCTGATGCGTGAGTGAACGGGCACACCGACCTTTTATTTGTACAAGACTTCATTTACCTTTAAGGCTGACATACATAAAGAAAGTAATGATGGTGAATAGTATCATATACTTCATGAGGATCGGGTTTTTGAGTAAAATAATGCTGTAATGAACATAGTTTTTACATTGGTGGTTGTTTTCCCCATTCTTAATAATCCCCAAACACATGCCACAGTTCACCCACATTTAATACTCGACTACATCATTGATTTAGCCATTTATTCATGTTCTGTACATTTCCAAGATAAAACAGGGAGACAGAAAATCAAACAAATAAATTTCAGAGAAACAACTTTTCTGAATAATGAACAGAGAAGTAAGCACAATGCAAACATTTCTTTCACTTAGCCAGGACACTACAGTACATTCATGCAATTGTCCAAAGCATCTCTTACTTCAACCAGGAGAAACAATGACACAAGAGCACAATACAAAAGTACAAAACAATAAAAGTCCCTTTTATATAACCTTGGCTGAAATTATTGCTTTGTTAACAAATGCTTATGTGCAGTATTTTTTCCCCCCAAAAAAGTGCAAATTCTCCCAACATATACATATATACTTATTACAGATATACAGTGAATTTCAGGTCGATCAGTGTACAAAGGAGACAGTGTAAATTAACATTAGCTCATCAAAGCTATGTTTGTGCTACCTCGTGCAGAGTTTGTTCCCTTAGGTTGACGAGGTCGGTGGAGATGTGTAGACAAGGCCTTGTATTCTGCAGCAGCCGTACAGCTTCAGAGCAGATGAGGCAATGTGAGGTGACGGTCAGAGCTGTGTCAAATGTTACACACCTCCAAAAGAGTCTGATCCATCATCTGCTTTATGCTCTGGTTCTCCTCTTTAGTACGTAAGATTTTATCTGTTAATATAGCATTGCACCAGTTAAGATCATGAAAGAAACAGACAGCACTGAGATGCACAGAATATGAACAGACAAAGCTTTAGACCAGTATAAGAAAATGCATGAAGAAATGAGCCACAGGTGCTGGGATACTGACTGCACAAGCAGGTGAGAGGTGTGGCCTTTCTGTACATTTTTGGATAACTGAAGTCCACGGTTATTTGGTAAGCACTTATATTCAATCCCTGTTATACATTCTGAGTTAATTCACAAACACAGGCTACAAAAGTCCTGAGTCGGACAAATTGATTTGACTGTAATATGTAGACACATTCTTTCCAGCTTACTGTAAAGAATGTATTTAAGCTATGGCCAAAGTTGTATCACATCAACTGGGTTTAAGATAAAACAGAAAGTCAAGCTGAGACAAGGGGGTTACTGCCAAGGCCAGTTTGTCATCAACGAAAATTGAAACCACAGTCAATCTACAGGGCAGGTCTGAGTGTCAATTTGATGCCTAATGAGGGACCTCTCCCTGCACAACAGCCCACCAAACTATTTTTCCAGCTTTCATCCTGCCACTGGTTTTAGTTTTGTATGAGTTTTGGGAAGTCTTGGTGAGGTTTTGTTTGACTTTATAGCTTTAATGTCTATCTGCTACTGTATATGTCATGTATGTTATGTTTTAACATCTTTTTTGCCATATGCCATTTTTTTAACCACTCCTATTTAAAATGTTATTCCTATTTTTGTTACAACAAAACAGAACCTCAAATCGTATTTGGAAAAATAAAGGGTAGTTTTGTCAAAACTTGGTGCTCAGTGTTCTTCAACACAGTAAAACATTACAGACAGAACAATGAAGAGAGTGCATCTTGTGATTTCCACCTACAGCCCCGACTGGGAAAAATCTGTCCAATCCATAGGGTGTTTTTCTAACCTGAGTCTGTGACCTTCCATTTTTACCTGCATTTTGCGCATGCAATACATAATGTGACAATCTTACATTTCTATTTCTGTTTGTTGAATGAATTACTTGGTTTAGGATGTGTCATGGACACATTGACCTGTACTCTTCAATCACAGCATTAGGCACACGGCTGTGATTAAGTTGTAGTTCGGCATAATAAGAAGCATACAAGGGCCCATCACAGTTTAAGCCTCGTTTAAGGCTACTCTCAGTTCATTGGTCAGAAGACGGTTTTTCTCAAGCTGCTTGTACAGGTGGTCTTTCCAGTCAGAAAGCAGAGAAGAGAAATGGAAAAGAGACAGAAGACAAGTTAGTACAAAGGACAGGAAAAGTTAGTTTTCAAACAAATAGCCTCTCATACTCAGCTGACCCTAACCCTAACAGACTACACTACCCTAACCCTCACTTCCACACTAAAATAATTCACTTCACTATAAGGTGCTTTTACTGTCAAACATATCTTGGTGAAGCCTCATGAATTATCAAGCATATAGGCTGTCCTTTTTGCCCATAGCAACATCACTCGCTCCTTGTTGCTTTTGTCTATCTGAAAAATCACATTTCTTCTAAACATATACACAAGTAGACTGGGGGGAAAATAAATTTCGGTTTTGTATACTTCTTTCATATAGAAGCTCATTTTGCCTATCAAAGATTTTAAAGCAGTCTGGAAATTGCCTGAACATTGGTGGTGAATGCATAGTTCAGGTTCAGCCAATGTCAGATGTTCTCAGCTCAGGTGAGCTGAACATGCTGGAAAACTACAACAGCGAAGTGAAACAGCATTTTTCACAATTTTAACAGAACTTCAGCTCTTATTAAGCAGGGACTCCACCCTCAAGATTACTGTCACAATGTTTGAGGAATAACTGTGTCTGTTGGTGACCTGTTCTACCCTTGGCCTTGCAAGTCAAGTACGCAACGACCACATTTCATTAGAAACCAGTGCAAAATGGCTCAAACTGACTAACAAAGCAGACCACCTTTCAGATTACCTGCTTATTTTCTTCAACATTCCAGAGGAAAAACAGGAAACTTCATGCGTTTCACGAAATGAACAGCAGGTTGTTGAATGCAAATAGACTTAGTCACTGCTACAGCACCAGACTCCATTACCCCAACCAACAGCCCTCCCAAACCGAAAACAGAACATGGTGACTGAAAGAGGAGCTTCAGAGTTTATTCAAAAGCTACTCGACAAAATAAATTAAAAACACCAAAAGACAAAAAAAAAATCAAAAGACAAATGGGACAAATGGAAATGAAGAAATGTCACAGGAGAAAGGGGGGAAAGGGCTGAACACAGATGGAAGAATGTTTATTTTACAGAAAGCAGTACGGCTTAAAGTTCTGTACAAGAGACGGACTAATGGGTGGCAGCGGCGGTGGCCCAACGTGCGGCAGTGGCGCTGCAGTAAAGGAACGCAGAGACAGTAAGTTGGGCACCGCTGCGCAGGAGAGAGATGACGCTGCTCCACCGGCAGGTGGCGTCTGGGATGAAGGGGTGTAAAAAATTTAGCTGTGAAGGGAAGAGAGGGGAGAAACAGAGAAGTGTTGGAGGGAGGAAGGAAGGAAGGGTGAAATGACAATGACATGCATAGTCAAAGAGAAAAAAAAATGAATACAAAAGGGATGCAGCGGTTAGATAAAGAAAATAAGAAAGAAACAGACATACAGGTGGATTTCTTGAACTGGCTGTGTGGGTGAGAAATTACAAAGGAAAACTAAAACTACTTCAAAATGCTGTTAGCAGTTATCAAGCTGAGGTTGAATGAAATCTAGTCTGAGAAAACCTCTTAAGCCCAAATGCAATACAATGTTAGTAGTAAAGTGGCAGTAAAAGTCCACCCAACACTTTCTGAGTACTGCATGAATCACTGCACTCAGACATGCCACAAGAGGGTGCTATGGTATGGCGGTGAGGGGGGTTATGGGTGCTCGAGGCCTGAAGCAAGGAGCAGACGTGAGCAGGTGGTGAATTACATGGAAGTCATGTCGTTGAGGGCGTGGTCCAGCTCCTCGCTGATCGCCTTGTACTTCAGTTTCTGGGCATACAGCTCGTCTGTTGTGTGGTGGTGCACATGAGGAGGGGAGGGGGGGAGAAATGACAAGGTG
>OMKZ01018735.1:29499-42562 GCA_900302535.1 Neoniphon sammara
TGAATGAGTGAATTTGAAAGAAAACAGAAGATAATAGAAAAAAAAAATGAGTGTCAGAGAACAGAAGTCAAAAAGGGATATAAAAAAAAAGGAATGAGAAACTGAAAACAGCGGGACAGAAATAGGAAGGGGCAAATGTGACAGCTGCTGATGCTGTGTCAAATTCCTGAGGAGTCACCGAGAAACGGCCTCACATGTTCCATGACCCTCTGAGAACTCCTTGGAACTATCTGGTCCTCCGCAGCCACTGAACCAGAATGCCCAACAACATCACGGTGAGAAATGCCGCTGCCAACGTTAATAATATCATGTCGGGCCTCTGTGGATCACTGCCCATGCATAGTTTGTTTTTTTTTTTTTATCCCCAGTATACAACTGTGCAGATATTTGTCCTGGCGACTCTTTCAACACCCTGCTGACTGGATAAATAACATAACAACACAGAAGTTTACAAAAGAGGTCATTTGTTGTCCTTTTTTGTGATCGAAATAGAGACAAATCGTGTTCACAAAAGTATCAGAGGACTTTGTGAGGTGAAGGAAGTTGGAAGCACGCTGCTACTGTTTTGTGCGCTTGTTGAGAGGTCGAAATATTCTGATGTAATAACTGCTTCAGACTTAAAAACAAACTCTCCTCTACATGTAAAAATCTGAAAACATAATTTTGTAAAGGTGTAAAGTGGAAAAGATTCATACCCTCCAGGTCGTCGATGGTCTTCTCAAGCTTGGCCACTGATCTCTCAGCGAACTCGGCACGAGTCTCAGCCTGAAGGGAGGAGCAGAGGCAAAGATTAACACTTCCCTCCTACATTTCCCTCCTACCCCAGCAACTTTGAATACACTGAAATTGTACAAATGTGTTAAAAATAATTTGTGTAACACTTTTCTGAAAGTTTGGAAGAGCTCTGAAGAAAAACTGAGAATTAGGTAAAAGGGCACACATAAATCAACATCATACTCATTAAAGAAAGCAAGTAAATAAACAATCATCAGTTACTGTAATTTAATGGAACCTAGCAATAAAGACCTACCAAGGAGAGCAATAAAATACACAAGGAAAAGGATAGTGCGATATATATTTTTCGTCAATAAGCCAGTAGTGATGAATGATAGCTCTGGTTAACTCACCTCCTTCAGTTTATCTGTCAGGACCTTGATCTCCTCCTCATACTTGTCCTCCTTCTGTGAGTACTGTAGTTGGATAGAGGAGCCCATGTTAGACAATCATAATTAAATGTAGGCGACCAATTTCTAGGGTTTTTACTGTGGATGAATCTTGCTGATCAGTCTTCCTACCTTCTCTGCCTGAGCCTCCAGAGATTTCAGGTTATTGGTCACGGTTTTCAGCTCCTCCTCCAGCTCAGAGCACTTGCTGGTGTTGGAGGTATGATTGATCAAGCGAGGCGTAGGCGCCAAAAACAGAGGAACAGCGACAGGTGAGACAATACGGGAAATTATGACAGGGCTTGTCTCAAATGAATGGTCTGCAGGTTTGTATTTTTTACCATTTTTACAGTTGACAGTGAATTGTTATCTAAAGCAATGACTTGAGGAATAGAAGATGAAGGAAAATGAGGTGTGACAAGTGGAAAGAAGTTTCTTACCCCTCAGACAGCTCAGCACGCTCCTCTGTACGTTCCAGATCACTCTCAATGATCACCAGCTTACGGGCCACCTGCAGTCACAACGTACGAGGGTAAAACCCACACTATCTTAATATGATCATACACCGTTAGACAAAATGTAATTAATTCATCTCTGGAGTCTTTAAAAATAATTACCCATGCATTTCAGTAAAAAAAAAACAACAAAAAAAAAACAATGTTGTGAATCCAAACTTTGCTTTTGATAATCAGTCAAAATGGGTTGTGGGTTACTTTTTTCATGTCAATTTTTCTTCTCAGCTGAATTAAATCAAAGGCTTTACATGGTCTAACAGCAAGGCAGCGTCAGTTACATGAAACTCAGTTGTGTCAGAGCTCTGCAGGAGAACCATTCTGTGAAAATCATGAATTAGGTTCACATCGTCATTTGAAATGCTCCGTAAGGATTTGGTGACACAGAAAAAGCAAAAGTTTCATCTGCAATCTGCAACTAATTACACAGAAGCTGCACTGTGTGAAGCCAGCCTGTTGGTTCTTAAAATGGGATGTAAAATGCCTGACAGAAAACGACCACTGCCTTACATTACATTAAAGGGAGTCCATTGTATTTTGAACTTAAACGAGTCTGTGTGAACCCAATATGTACATTTAGATGATGCTATACACAACGTGACTTTACTGAATCCTACTGGTGCCAAAGTTCACAGTGCCATGGACAGCTGAGACCACTCGCCTCCTCATATTTGCGATCAGCCTCCTCAGCGATATGCTTGGCCTCCTTCAGCTGGATCTCCTGCAGCTCCATCTTCTCCTCATCCTTCATTGCCCTGTTCTCAATGACCTTCATGCCTCTGTAGGGGAGAAATAAGTCATGAGCAACCACAAAAACCAGTCAGTATGTTGAGTGGAGGGTGTTGCCCTTTGTAAGACTGACCCAGGGGTCAGTCTTACTATTTGCCCTTTAAGGATTAAGATTAAAGAAAGATGCAGAGTTCAAGGGCAAGTTCACCTCAGAGCACGTGTTTCCTTATGATGTCTGGTATGGAGGATTTAGCCTGGTGTTCATACAAAAGGCATGATGCCATTCTAGGAGGATTGCATAGACTTTCACACAATGGATAACAATGTATGGATTTTTTTTTAGCTGACATGCATTGGCCCATCATATCATAGATGGTAGTACTGTGTGATGACTGCATATAGAAGTGAGTGGGTCCAGTGTGAATAAATAGGCGGAGCATACTTCACATAAATGCACCATGGCATTAAAAGACACAGTTCAAGTGTCCGATAAATGCCAGGGCTCCTACATAATTTACTCAATTCCACTTTTTCCCCATGCTTTAATATTCTGAATTGATTTTAAGATTTTGGTGTGCACTCAATGGGGGTAGGCAAGGATATGTGGGGATGCACTTTGTTTGTCACATGTTGTATGGTGAATATTTGTTTAGATTGCTGACAGTGACACAAAACAAATTTCTACATGTCTATGTCCAGTGTAATTTAAGACAGTTCTCTTGTCCCTACTAACTACAGACATCCATTTCAATCTAGATATTTTTCTTCGCATTGACACATACCAAATTATAAGACGATGGGGATGTGAGACCACATTAAGTGTAGCTGTATGCGTTTTTGTGCAATTTCCAACCCTATCATCACCCAGACATGGACCTGATTCATATTCTATATGCTCCCAGTGACGAGGCACCCACCTCTCGCTCTCATCAGCAGCCTTCTCAGCCTCCTCCAGCTTGGTCAGGGCTGTGGCCAGACGCTCCTGTGCACGATCCAGCTCCTCCTCAACCAGCTGGATACGTCTGTTCAGGGAAGCTACATCACCCTCAGCCTGGCAGAGCACAACAGCAACAAACCACAAACTGATTAGAGCCGGACCTATACACATGTACACTATATTCTGTTAAGAAACCACCCTTGATACTAACAAATTTAAGGTAAATGTATGGGAGAACATTTTATCCAACCTTTATGCCCTGTGTTCCGAGAGTCAGACCTCCCTGTCCTGTTTTGTATTGATCCACTCCGTTTGACTCATAAACAAATAGAGGCATGGCTAGAATTATGAATATTCTAACAAACAAGTGACCAGCCCTGGAACAAGCTGCTTATTTACCTCAGAATATTTCACACATGCTAAGAATTTATTCTGTAATGCAGTAGCCTAATCATTACACGGCTGCTTGTTTATTTGGGGTGTGACGCGGTCTGTTGGGTGGTGTCCTTTCATCCACTCTCCATTGTAAACGAGGGATGCATGATGTCAAACCATGGAATAATTTCAACAATGCAAACATTAATTTATAGCACGATGACATTGTAACATATACCGTCGCGGTGTGGGCCTAGCGGCCACGCTTCTTGACCAGATTTGCACTTAATGCTGTCGGCAGCCTGCGCAGTAATTGCCTTAAATCATTAGCTGCGGCTTACTGATTCCCTGGCGCTCCTCTCCGCGCACAGCTCTCGTTGTAGACTCGCTGCCCGCTCCTCTGCTGCATCGGCCTGCTCTTGCAACGATCTGATTTTCTTCTTGACTGCTTCCAGAGATGTTCCACCGGCCATTTTTGGTCCCTGTCTGCCTGTTTCCTACGCGCTGTGCGGGCTGCCTCAAAACTCACACGAGAGGTGCGGCGCCTTTGATCCCTGGCTCCCTCCGCGTCTTTAATCAACCGCTGATGAGGATTGGGACGTGCCGCCGAGCACCGGAAGTAGCTGTTTTTTATACGTAAAATTGTATCGACAGAAAAATAAGCATTCCATTCTGTTTGTTTGAGGCGTTCTTTCAAATTGCTTTGCATATGTTATTTTTATGTTTATTTATTTATTTGTTTATTTATTTTATTTTGTATCACTTTTGTCAGTTTTATTACCACGCAGTTTATCCAGTGCATCCCCTGCTGGTAAAATGAGCGAACCACCTTGCACACTGTCCATCAAAATAATAACTTCATACATTTGTGCACATTTACTGGTTGAGTTACGGGCTTCGCCTTTTTGAAAAATGTTGAAAAATAATTATTTTCCCACATTATTTACCTTGAGTGATATCCGTTTGTGTAAAATTAAAAATCCTTGAATTAAACCCTTGATGATGATGATGATGATGATGATGACGCTGACGATGTAAGGTCTTTGATCTTTTTGATGACACTTCTTTTGTTACTGAAATTCCGTTTTTGTTTTTATTTATTTATTTATCCTTTACTTATTTATTTATTTATTTATTTTTGCGTGTTTTGGGTGAGATATCTTTGTAAACTTTGGGTTTTTTAAATATCACCTGCACACCTATTTGTCTTAATTACTTTGTTTTCTTGTTTGTTTGTTTACTATTGTGCAAATAAATCAAATAAAAATGGTGCTATCAATTAGGCTCGTTTGGTGTAAAATTCAGTGAAGTAACTTTTAATTAATTAATTAATTAATTGGTTAATTAATTGATTAATTAATGTTTACTTTATGTTTACTTTACTTTTATTTGTGTTAAATGTAACTACACTGAAACTGTAGCACAAATCTACAAGTGCCTCTAAAATGCTCGACTGAAACTCTACACTGGCCCTCATATTCGCGCAAATAGTTGTGGAACGCGTTGGTAAGCCAGTGAGCTGTCACGTTACCATATACAGCACAGAAGCTAAATTTAACTATCCATATCTTGATCCTCTTTAACCGGTAGTATAGACCCTGTAAGATTGATTATAGCATAGGATAATCAGTCAGGACAATATGCTTCCTGACTGGTGTGGGCTGGTAATATAATCTGGTATTGGTTTCCCTTCTTAGTGTGTAAGATTCAAGGTCAAAACACTGTGGGTCCCTTTTCTTCACCAGTTGTTTGAGATTCAGCCCCAACTCACATCTGTGGCTTTCTTCTCTGCGAGTTCCAGTTTCTCCTGGGCATCCTTAAGGGCCTCAGAGTACTTGTCCAGCTCATCCTCAGTTCCCTTCAGCTTCTTCTGCAGTGCCACCAGGTCATCCTCAAGCTGAGTGGAGAGAAGCGTTCAAGTTGACACAGTGGACAAAGAGACAGGAGACGAGAAGGAAATTTAGTTACATGTAGAAGACAGGGCACGGCGTCACTATTTATCTTAATCAGCACATTTGACGCCTCGCAGTTTATGCAATTAATCATTTTGGTGAGGTGTGTAAATAATAGTTCACAGTCTTAGTTTTGTGCTAGATACATTGTCTATACACTAACCAAATAGAGTTCACATAATCTATATTAGGCTGCAAATTACATGTAATTCTATACCATATGACAAAGTATATTTCCTAACTTTACTAATTCACAGCAGCCCGTTCTCATTCCCAGGTCGTCAGCCCAGCACGTCCAAAACTGACGCTACGGGGGGACCTAGAGCGTCATAGTTTGAAGCGTAGGGCCACTGACCAAGCTGCCGTTTTTGACGAGTTGGGAGTGAGAATGTGTTGTTGACAGAGTTCAAATATGAAGTAAAGTATGATTTAGAGCGCACAGAGCATTTTAATTAAATCGCCCCTTTGTCATTTCAAAAAATACTCAAATCAAACATTTTACAAATTCCCAAGTTGAGGAGTTACTTGTATCACATGTTCAGTGGTGCGTAAAAGTACAAGGATGTGACTTTAAAGTTGTGTGCCGACCTGTTTGCTCCTGTCCTCGGCTGCCTTCTTGTCCCCCTCTGCCTGCTCAGCTCTGTCCAAGGCGTTCTCCTTGTCGAGCTTGAGCATCTGCATCTTCTTCTTGATGGCATCCATGGCTGCTTAGTGTCGGGGCACCGCCAACGAGAAACGGGCTAAATAAAATGAAAGAGGCGAGAGGCTGCGAGCGTCTGAACCACACTGAGCGCCAAGCTGGAGTGCAAGCTCTTCTCGGCTGGAGTGAGTCAAATATGTACTTTGGCTGAGGAGTTACTAGATCCGCTTGGATACCCAATACTTTTTTGGAAACAACCCCAGCTGCTCACCAGCATGGGGCGTGTTTTTTTTCTCCCCCAAGATCTCTACAGCGATTCGCCCGTCTAAGACATTGCATATGTCTCACATCGCATATGTGACTATACAAGGGTTATGGCGTTAAGGAGCCCAACCCCAAACGCACGCGCGCGCGCACACACACACACACACACACACACACACAGAGTGAGAGAGAGAGAGAGAGAGAGAGTCTAAGGCGTCTGTTCCTAATTCTAACACCCTCCTCAGTGACTGGCAGGAAGTAGAGAGTCAAAAACTCAGGGAGATAGTGTATGATGACCTAATTATCATCTTGGAGGGTCAAAACAATTGATTTTGGAAGCCTAAATAGTAAGGAAAAAATAAATATAAATAAACAGAGAGAGAGAGAGAGAGAGGTTGATTGAGGTTGATACAGGTGAGTGAGGTAGCAAGGCATACAGCAAAAAAGTTTAATTTACTTTACTTTACTTAAACATTTACTTCTCTTTTGCAATAGTTTTCATCTCACCACAGAGGGTGGTCATAGCACTACGATCTCCATCCATCAGACACATTCACATAAAGCAAATCAGATAAGCTCCTGTTAGAGTTACTCTTCCTCCGAGGCATGTGATATTAGCCTGTAGGGCTTGTCTGTCTTCCAGAACAGTGAGAGGTGAAGGATCATGTCAGCAGGGTCCCCGGTAGCCTTGATGGGCATCTGAAAACCAATCAGACAGGCTTAGACGTACATCAGCAAGCTTGAGCTAATACACACCTAACATTTAGATCTCAAATTGGCCACAGTGAAAGAAATGAAGGCTTTGGCATTTCAGTAGCACCACCACCAACCCCCCACCCCACCAAACTGCTAGTTCACAGGGCTGCCAGCGCGGTCGCAGCTGTCACACACGAGCTGCAGACAAGACTTGTGGTTTGGTGAGTAGATGGCTCTGAGCGAGGGGCCTTAGTTTTCATATATAAAGGAAATGATTGTGATTAGAGGAATAAGTCACAGTGTAATAAGACATTGCTGACTTTATATTGTCATTCTAGTGAGCCTTTGGATTGGCTGAGAGATCACGTTCTTGAACAACCTCCATGCCCCCCGTGTCCTTTTTGTCCCACTTGTGCTTTTCTTGTGAGTGTATTTTTGGGATCTTATGGCCTGAGGAGCAACTGCTTGGCTCCAGACATGCCATCATACCCATAGGCCCTCACCAAGCCTCAACTTCAAAACCTGACTTCTGCTGTGGATCAGGTTCTTCCTTTGTGAAAAGAATGGGTCAAACAAAACAAACAGCCTAAACGATCACTCACACCAATGAAACAGACTTGATTATGATCACACTTTCCAAGTCACAGAGATGTCTTATTTATAGAGCAGATGAATCTAGACCTACATGGGACAGCTGTGTTAGTACCTTTTAGTTTGAACAGTCAAAGAAGAAAAGGAAGATTCAATTAATAGTTTGCAAACAACCTGGGCAGACACGTGTGTCCATACCCTGAAGACACATGTCTTCATACCCGAAGACCCGTGTCTTCACACCCAAATGAAGGCCCAAGCCAAAACACATTGGTGTCTGTTTTTTTAGGCTACCTGTGGTTAAGTTGTGGATTTTGAGATTTTTTTGTAAACCTCTTGCTTTATAGTTCTCCTGCAATAATGTTTCCCCTTCTTTAGTGTCTTTACAAGTGTAAATCACTGTGCTTCTATCGCTTCACCCCTGTGCTTTCTATCAGTGTAAATAAAGTAAATTGCTGGTGGTACAGGCTGATATTCTTCCTGTAATGCTTTTTTTTTTTCTTTTTTTTTTGAGACATTCAGCTGTCACCATGTTGTTATCCTGCTGCCTGAGCTTTGTCAACTGTCGACAGGCCAGCTAGACATACCGCTCATACACAGAGATCACTGAGGCTCAGGGAGCAATCCATGTTATCCTGCCAGCCCGCTCAGATAGAGAGACAAACATCGTCACATTGTACCTGTCCAAGTACTAATGGTTTACGCAATTAGGGTTAGTCAAGGGGTGTGTACTTACAGTCCTGAAAGTGCACACAATCACACAATCTAGTACAGTAGGACTGTACTAGTCAAACTGGATGTATTCATGATTATTTTGATCATTTCATCTCTCTGTGTTATTTACAATGATTTTGTTGCCAATCTGCAATCAAAGTGCAAGTGCTAGACACCATCTTTGCCCACCTTGAGCAAATACCTCCAAATATGCTATAATAGGCATATACAGAGTGACTTTAAACATGTCAGCAGTAAATACTGTGATTAAGAGTTTGTTAAACTCCAAACTAGTTTAATCTCCTTTTTACAGCTGGACTTGATAGCCATTGAAGTAGCCAATCTGCAGCTGCACCTGTTTGAGCATTAGCACTGCAATGACCACTGTAAACAATTATTTTCTTAAGTGTTATACGTGTACATTATATGTACAGAGAAATTAAAACTTGTGTCTCTTAATTGACTGGTCCGCAGAAAATTCCTTGTACTTAAAGTGATTATGCACACTGTTCTTGTTTTTCTTGATTTTGGTATTTTGACTCAATGACGCTCAATGTGGATTGTATCTTATATTCCTTCTTTCTTTTATATTTATTCCAACAAACCACTGTTGTCGCTTTTGTAAACATAAAACACATCACTCGTGCAGTTTTCTTTGTAATTTTAAATTTTTTTTTCTAAGAACAATAAATCTTTCCTGAGCCGGATTTAAGTAGAATCACCAGTGTATGAATCCGTGATAGAGATGTGCAAAATGGACTTCTATTTATAGTAAATAGTTGTGAATTAATACTTAATACTTAATAATGATACTAATAATTGCTGAAAGAAAGATCAAAATCCAAATCTTTCAAACAATTCATCCTGATAGTGGTGAAAGCAAGAAGACAGACAGTTGACAAATGTATGTTGGTGAGTGACCCACAGGCCTCCTAAAGCATTCGGCCACCTAACAATGGCTTTATGGCCTTTGTGGAGCCACATACACACCTGTGGAAATCATCCTCATTAGCTGGACATGCTGACATTGTTTATTGATGGCTGTGTACACATTACTGATTTATTGCTGTCTTCTGTTGTGTGGTATTAATAAATCTAAAGACACAATATGAAAAGTGGCTTGTTGTCATTGGTTTACTGTTGATAATAACAGGTTCTTGCACTTGTGACTCTATCTTTTTTATTTTGTCTTGTTCTTAAAGTTTATCTTGCTTTATATTTTGTGCATCTTCTTCCATGTATTGCTGTGTTTTGTGCATTTTATATATCTTTTATGTATTTTTGTTTTGAGACCCATACTGGTGATAATGCACTTTAAATGAATTTTGACTTAACTTTTCCAACTTTGGCACAGGAGCGTTTGACTTCTTGGTCTGTCATGTTTCAATATAAATGAATTCAGTAATAAAATGACTGCTTTTTGCCCAACATTTTGCAATGCCAAAAAGAAGTGAACTCATAGTAAAAGGGACGCGAAGTGGCCACCACCGAAGTGGACACAGACCAAAGCTGTGACAGAAAGTTAAAGTAAAGATAATCAATTGTTAATGCTTGCTTTTAAGTTGTATTGCAATGTGAGACCACATACAGTGGAGCCGTTCCCAAAAGATATTTGAATGGTTTGTCATGGATCTGCTGAGACAGCTGTTAAAGTCAGTTCAGACAAGGAGTGAGGAATGGTGATGATTTCATTTCATTGTCTAGACTTGAGTTTCTCGCTTCCTTCTGAACTCTCAGTTCACCTGTTGAAACCCTGTTGGTGCTTCAGGCAATCCATCCGAGTCAGACTCTCTCTCTCTCTCTCTGTCACACACACACAACCAGTGAGTAGTAAGCAAGCTCATCACTGTGGTTTGAACATGTCAGACTCATGTGTGGGGTCATGCAGGAATATCAGTGTTATGAGTGTGTCACCGGCCTCAGTGCTGAGGATCACAGCTGCCTGGGTTGTTATGTCAGCGGTGTGTCATTTTCCCTCAGAGGATTAACACATTTTACGTGACAGTGATCTAATCTAAGCAAAACATAAAGGAGATGGGCATTGCATCTGGCTGACATGAGCTGGGAAGAAAGTCAAAGAATCTTTTTTATGTGGCTGTACTGGTTTATAGCAGGAAACAAGTCAATGCAGGTCATCTTAAATAGAAACTCTGAGGTGAAAACTGTTTTCAGTAGATGAAGGCTCGCCCTGTGCTATGTGGCACGCTGTAGTCATCAGTAACAGTATCTTCTTTCTGACTTTTATTATAATTAGATTTAGGACATAAAAATAATGCATGAGCTGCCTTCATTCAGCTGCTGGTCCACATTTAATTCAATGCTCTTCGTCGCTTCAGTCAAGTTCCTGGAAGGAGGAGTTTGCTCTCTCTCTTCAGCAAACTCCCAGTATCAGGGCCTCTCCTTGCTGTGCCCCGTTCACACAGTTCACACATCCAAAAGGAACTGGATAGGGCTAGACAGACACTGAGACTGGGCCTTTAACCCAACCACATTGCTTATGCCACTTGGGGAAGCTTTACCAGCAGCAGCATTAGGAGCTGACTTCACGAGAAAAAGGCAGAAAGGACGCTACATTTTAAACCTATACCGGGAGCAGCTGTGCCAGTGTAATTGACATTGCCTCCTCAGATTTTCGGGTGGGCCAAATTTATCACAGGTCTCAGCTCATAGCCAGGGCTCAATATAGCCCGAGGCTTAATGCTGACTCAGAAATACCATCTCGTCCTGACACTCCAGCGACAGAAGAGGCACTTAAAGAGACCTTGTTCCCTTGCCAGGAGTCACCTCCATTATTATTGTTTTTCACTTGGATTAGAGAACTTGCAGCAGCTCTTACAGTCATTACTGCTGTGTGAGAGGATGGAGGGGACATGAGGAAAATAAGATGGTTTTAAGTTTGACCTTGTGAAAGTGTGCTTTGTTTTCCTCAGCACACTTAAACACAAGTGTGCGTTGTTTTCTCAAGTACCAAGATCTATTCAGTATTCTACAGGTTTGTGCTGTAAACTTCATTCATGAGCATGAAATCCACAATGGGAAGAAAAAAGAAACATTTAGCAGTGTACTTTAAAATTTTGGGTGGAACTGGAATAGTGGACGCATTTTTATCTCAGCATGCGTATGAAATCCAGGGTTTGCACACATGAATATCAAAGCCTTCAATGACTTTCAATGTCTTGTTTTGTGAAATTCAAGGTCTCAAAATTTGTTTTTTGTTAAGACATGACACTGTTAAAAATTAGGCCGACATCTAATTTTATGATGTTGAGTAAGGAGAGATCAACATTGATCAATTTGGGTGCTTTAAATTCATTTAAGTGTACTTTTAAGGCTATCCACTCAGTTTTTTAAACTTGCAAAGCCTTATTTTTCCATAAATCACAAATTTCAAGGGTTTATAGTGCCTGTGGAAAGTTTGGAAATCAAACAGCAGATATTAGACCAAGATACAGACTATCAGCTGCGCTAAGCTTGGTTTCAATTTGTGCCAATTTTCATGAATCTGAAGGTTTTCATCAGGGTGGATGCTGACTTTTTATAACATAGAGGACTAATGCGGAGAGTGTCGCTGTCAAATGTGACAAAATGTGTCCACACCAGAAAGTGAAGATAATGGCAAATTTGCTCCTGTGCTCCTGTAACAATAAAAAAGACAATTTGAGACATGACATTACTTTGAAACTCTTTATTTTCAGTGAATACAAAAAAATATTTTTCTAGCGGCCAGATAAATAGCTTTCATTTTGTATGTTACCACATATCTTTATTGTAGTAATTTCATCATCATCATCTTGGTTAGGGAAAAACATACAGGTATGAACACTTCAGTTTCTCCAACGCCATCAAAATAAGTCACTACATTTTAACGGTGACAGATATATCTTAAATTTCTTATCACATTTATGTTTCATAGTGGCTTAAAAAGACAAAGAAAAGAAAGTGACCATCCATAAAACTTCAGTGATTTTTTTTAAACTTGTTAACATACAATAAAGCGGCTGACAGACCCAGAAGGCCGGCCTGTCCAGAAGCATTGTGGTACATGCCCATGGAATGCGGTACAAAAATGTGTTGTCTTCATATATATAATATACATACTTATATATTTATATATAGTGATGGTACATTTTACACAGCGACACATTTTTCCTTTAACTGATGGACAGTTCCTCTGCCGTCCCCAAAAGGCCAGAGAGAGAGAGAGAGAGAGAGAAAGAGGAAAAAAAGTGAAAGAAAGAGAGAGATACTGGGGATGGAGTTGGTTCAGCATTGAGAGGAACAGCACATTAACAAGGGCGACATCAATACTAAAGGATCCATGGACATGAACCCACATTCCCAAACATCTGCATGTCCAGGACCTTCCATCGTCCAGTGTGGTGAAGCTGTCACTCAAGCAGACCAGACGCTGTATGGGTTACAGACTAAGGCACTAATAATAATAACACTACAGACTTAACTGATGAGCAGTGGATCCCCCACCCCCCACC
>OMKZ01018735.1:42582-60989 GCA_900302535.1 Neoniphon sammara
CCACACAAAACAATGTCACAAAACAATCCCAGCTCTCACAAAATTGAAAGAAAGAGTGAGCGGTCAGTAACTATTTGCAAGCTGGTATGGGACACTGTCCTTCTGTGGAGGCCAGAGTCACTCAGTGCATCCTTACAGTTGAATTCTGTCACTGTATGAAAATAGTGAGGCATCTGAACCACAAAGCCATGCATTATTAGAGTAGGACCTAATCTTACAATATCATTTAATATTGAAAACACTGCCCATATAATCAGACAAGGTAGTCAAACACACTACAATCAAAACTCGGTAAACAAATGGTTCATCTATTGCAGCAAGAAGCGGTGTATTATTCATGAAAGTCGCGCAGAGCACCCTTAGATCAAGAGAGACAGACAGAGAAGGAGACTGCTGTGATCAGGGTTGCAGTCACTTCACTTTCAATTCGCTTCATTCGGATCGTACCGTAGAACTGAAAATCCAAAAATGATAGCCGGCACTCCCTTGTGTTAGGATCAAATTTCCAATTTATGAATTTTGGTGGGAGTCTGTTTCCTGAACAGGAAATGAACGGACTCAAATCAATCCCTGGCAGTGATCTTTGACTTCATCGCTCGCTCCTTGTGCGGGAGAGGGATGAAGAACCGGACCGAAATAAATTTAGCCATCAGAATAATCATCAGAAGAAGCGCAAGAGAACATAGTGAGTGAAGCATTGCATTCAGTTAATTTAAGAGGTGTGATGTGTTCCAAGAAGAGCCCTAATATGCACAGAGTTATAGCCTGTCACATAGCATGATCATGTTACAAGTTGCCTGGATAGCTCAATCTAATCCTATTGAAAGCAAAATAAACAATAATCACATTATCATTTCCTAGAACATTACTGTGAGTTTTTTTTTTTACACCAGTTATCTGTACAGTGTTCAAGCTGGAAAATTTGGTGAGGAAATCAATACTGCCCCCTAAAGCACCATCCGTGTTATTGCATTGTGAACTTACTGTTAAAACTGTATGGCTCAATAATTGAACTGCAAAAACAAAACAAAAACAAAAACAAACAAAAAAAAAAAGTAAGAAATCAGTGAGAAGAAACCTGATAAGTTATGTTGCCTGGTCCAGGAACTTCTGTTTTGCACTAGAGGCTCTGCTAGTGGTGGCGGGAGGCTGAGACTAATTCTGCTCGACAAAGACACACTTCCTGCTAAAAATACTTGGGAGTAACAAATATTTCTTCTATAATACTTCTTCCTATGTAGAAAAACATTCACAGGAATAGCCATAATCGTAACACATTCTAGTTGAGTCTTAGAGGTCGCGCACAATGACACTTATATTCAAGGGCTTAGAGACCAACATGTAGAATTTTAAAAAGACGGTTCCTCTGCATTTAAAGTCCATCTATTTCAGAATAAAAAGTGTCACAAAAGAAAAGAAAAATGAGTAAAAGATGCTCATACAACTGTCTCCAATACAGGAATATTTCCATAAAACAATGATCCATTACTGAAATTTACAGCATGGTCCAAAAAACCCAAAAACCATCAATATCCCAAATTCTACCTGCCTTCATTATAGGATTAATGACCACTGAATTATTGTGTAAAGACACTCTACGGCGACGCAAATCACGACTTAAACAGATATTAAGGTGCCAAATTCGAACACTCACAATCGCCCACATTTCACAAAATGTAAGAGTACCAATTTGACACGTGTTTGCTCCCTGTGTCACATTGGAGGTTTATAGCCACACGGCATCAACAGCAGTACAATCAGTTCTCACTCTTGGACATTTTATGAACTGGGGCTGCGGTTTGTAAAACACATGAGAGAGAGAGTTTGGCTTAGAGGCAAACATGGCAGCGTACGATCTGTCCTGTTTGTCCCAAGCGTATCACATTCTGTTTCAGATTATTATATCATTCATAATAGTTAATGCTGTACATGAGGACAAATAGCTGTTCTTCATTTCAACACATTCCTTATATCAAGACCTTCAGTTGGTTTGCGATGCCAGAGTAGGGAAAAGTAGCCCGTTCCAGACAGCTGTATTAAAAATCTGTCAGTACCTGACGTCAGGATCTTTCCAAATGAGGTTGATTTGGACTCGGCATTGCAGACCACTGCATGCTTGGGCATTATTGGTCAGTCACAACATATTCAAAGTCACTTTAGGCCACTAAATTGTGTGTGTGTGTGCCATTAAAGGACACAAAGTTGCACGCAAACACAGATCTGCACCTCACAGATGCCGCACATGCGTATTCAGACAGGAAGAGACAGACGGACAGGTTGGCGGACGGGCAGAGGTCTAGCAGCGGTGAGGAGGCGGCGGCTGGTGAAGTCATTAGTTGCTGTCTTCTCGCAGCTCGCTGGGCAGGAACTTGTACTGCTGCTGCCGGATCTGAGCCAGTTTCTTCCTGGCCTCCTCCAGCTCTCGCTCTTTCCTCAGCATCTCCTCCTGGGCCGCAATGATCTGGACAGGCAGCAGACACAATTTTTACTAAACGGCGCCTCACTGAATATTTAAACCATCCAACTGGGAAAGTGTTTTACGATATTGTCCAAGACTGCGGAACATCCTGAAATGTCCAGGTGTAAAATTTGGTCATTTTGATAGATTTGCTTTTAATGAGGACTTTATTTATTTATTTAATCTATATCCTCATTTATACTGTATCATTGGGATTTGTGTCACTTTTAATCATGTTTTTATTCATTTTTTAAAAAATTTGAATATGTAATATGTAGCTTGAAGAAGTATATGAAAAGCTATTATTTTCTTAACATATCTTTATTATTAATTATACATTCATTGTCTTATTCACATACACACATACAATTTACGCTCCATTTGATTTTGAATAAAACATTAAGTGTTATTTGAACCTATACACAACAAAGAAGACATGTTAAGAGAGCTCAATAAACATTTCAGATTAAAGTTAACTTATATCTGCACCAAACAAGGCCTGCCTGAGTGCGATCCAATCAGGAAATGAGGTTTATTTAGAAAAGACGTATGAGTGGGGAAAAGCATCACCATCATGTAGAAAATGCATTTGGAATGATTTTCTGTCAAAGTAAGAAAAGTTTATCTCATAAGATTCAATGTCTGACCTGTGCGATTCCACCCACAAACTTGGTCTTCACCACCACGTTGTCGTCGTCCACTTTGTCAAATGCCGCCTTCTGGGCCGCCCGCACCAGGTTGTCTGATGCCCTCTTCACCGCATTCCCAGCAGCCTTTAGGAGAAAGATCCATTGAGAGCGATTAACAACAGACAAAGGCAAATTATAGGATGGATGTTATGGTGTTGTGCCTCACATTTTCTCTAAAGTCTACAGTTCACATGTAGAACTCCATCCCCCTTCATAAAGGTCCCCGCTTGTATCAGCAGTCTCTTTGTCATTTCCAAATTTTAAATATAAAAGATAGGCAGAATAATAAGAGCTTTATTTATCCTTGAGGGAAATTCAGCTGTCACTGCTGCAATAAACAACACAACAAATCGCTATAATGAAAGGTAATGAAAAATAAGTCTAGAATAATTCCAAGCTGTAAAACTGCTGCTCTGCAAATCTTTGAGGGCCATTTCTATCAGCAGTTATGGAAACAGCAACTTTATATTTGACTTTTTTATTTTTTCAGCAGTTTGGTTACCTGTCATCCTTATTTCTATCAACACTGTTTTTCACCAAGCGGCAAACAACACTGTCGTTGTCATCACTCTCAAGAAAAAAATAATAATAATGGAACAAGTCTGAAGCCTTTCCATTTATAGTAGAACAGCTTTGTGTGTGTAATTGGCTGCTCCTAGTCAGGCCTCTAGCAGTTATTGCTAGAGGCTTAACTTCAACGTGGTAATTTAATTGATGTTATAATGCAACCTGAAGCTCCTTTAAAAAAAACAATCTCATGACTCTCAGCATTTAAGGACTGAGCAGTGCTCTTGGTTTGCAGTGTACCTGTAGTCTCCTCATGGCCTCAGAGTCCTGGTCAGCTTTGACCTTACAGGCCACCAGCAGCTGGGCAGTGGAGGCCGCCACCTGCTTGGCTGAGGAGATGAGCTTCTCCTCACTGGCATGGCCTTGCACAGAGGCGTTGGCTGCCTCGCACAGGTTGCTGGTTGCTGCTGCTACCATACGTGCCTGCGATGGAGCGAGAGGGAGAGGGAGAGAGAGAGAGAGAGAGATAAAAGCATAAAAAAAGTCATCATAGTTGTCAAAAACTGTCCAACTTCAACTCAAAATGTAGCCTGTTTGTGGTCCTTCAGTCCGGACTTACAGCTGAGATGAGCCCCTGGGACCACTGTCCATCGTCCACGGCGTTGGCTGGGATGGAGCCCACTTTACCCTGGGCTACCAGCTCCCTCTGGGCAGCCGAGGCTGATTTGACCAAGGCGCTGGTGGCTGCAGCGATGGACTTAGCTGCCTGGAGAATCTGCTCCTCAAAGTCCAGTGTTTCATCCGCTTGCTGGAGGGGGAGAACACACAATCAGTCTGGATGGGAATCCATCACTATCTAAGAGTTTGGAGTGCTTACTATTAGACCATTTATGATAATACATAAAACACTGAAGGAAAGGCCACATAAAATCAAAGTTCACAAATGTTAAACATGAGATGTCAATTTCATCTGTTGTCAACATAAACGAGTCTCTCCCAAAGCTAGAAATAAGACAGCCAGGCACAAGCCTCATGAAGCGAGTTTAGCCAGCTAACTTTGGGATTAACACTGGATTGTCACTCTCACAAAAGCAGCTCGCCTTTTAGTGGGGTGGATCACCATGGTAACCTATGCTGAACATCTAACCTGCTCCGAAGCAGGTTTTGTTCAGCCAATCGGATCAAAACATACAGCATACCAATTAGCTCTCTGGAAAAACTGAGTCACCATTCCAACAGGATACTGATATGTGTGACAAAAATACTTGGACCGGCAGAATCTCTTTGTTTCAATGATGCAATATTAGATCAGAGGTATAATCATTTTCAGGCCCATCGCCCACTGGCTTTAGAACAGTGCTTCAAACAAATAGCAGGTAGCTAATGAACCACAGTTACCAATGACGAATGAAATTTACTGTTTTAATAGGATTCTCAACAGTGATTGGTTCAATACACTCATATTCCCTCACTATGGAAACGTGACACTGGCTGTGAATAGAGCATCTTTTAATAGACTCAATACTATGACACAATGATCTGTCAGTGGAAAGTATGCCCACAGTGCCCTAATTATAAGAAGTGATAAACCTATTTATTCACCCACACTGTTTTCAATTTACTTGCAGTAATCATCTCTAGCCTTGGTAGCAGAAACACTGTCACATTTCACCGTTTTGTTTTGCTCACATTTATTCATTATAATTAGTCTGTCCTCCTTGAGTGAGGAACACAAATGGTAGTACTGCATGTCTTTCCCAATCCTCTTACACAGTTTAGGTTACTTAAGGTGTTGAAAATGTTAGCAGGACATACTGAGGCCTATATAATCCCCCAGTATGGCTGCAATTATGTGATTATTATTTTACTGTTTTCTGCTATTTCTTTTAATATTCAAGTTGTGTGATTATATTTCCCTTCCCTTCTGTGCCCTTATGGTGATCAATAGTTTCATCTTATCTTAAAATGTTTGATCTGGATCTGTGCATGTAGAAAAGCATTAAATAGACCATATTATTGACCATTTGTTACAAACCCTGCCTCTTTAAGACACTCATAGCTGGAATGTAAAGATACACAAACTACCCTGACCTTTCTTTGTGAAACGGGCCCCTGGACTCTAATAAGTGACGTCAAATGACATTAACTGACAACCAATAGGAGCCCAAATTGAATGCTGTCCCAATGATATAGATACATTATCTGGTCAACAAAACAAAAAAAGGTTCACTGAATGTAAAAGGTTAAAAAGGAAAAATGTTAAGCTTTCAGTTCACTCTTGAAAAAGCACCACAAATATGATCTTAAATATATAACAGATTTGAGCCTGTTTTGTTTTGGTTCATCAGTGATGACTGAACACAATTTAAGAAGTGCCGCTGGGAACATTATTACCATAGACAAACTTATAACTGAGCCTTTTGTCTATGATGATTAAGTTCCCTCTGATTCAACATTTTCCATCAATACTGCGACAGCTGGTGACTAAGAAAACAAAGACGATTTCCAAAAAAAAAAAAAAAAAAAAAAAAAAAAAAGCGAAACTAAGAGGACTTCACACAGTCAGATGCAAAACACCTCGCATTAAACTGCAGTAGCAGAGAAGAAGATAGGTGCAAACACAGACCAAACAAGACTGCGCACAATGAGTATCTGTCAGCATCACACACTCAAGTGAATTCTACTTGTAGTCTGCCAATTGAAAACACCAAGACACACACCCACCCACGCATGCACGCACGCACGCGCACACACACACACACACACTTGCACATTCACAGCACAACTCTGTAGACAGAGCGGGACACTGTAGGAATATGTTTGATATATAGTTGGG
This sequence comes from Neoniphon sammara, assembly GCA_900302535.1. NCBI lineage: Eukaryota > Metazoa > Chordata > Actinopteri > Holocentriformes > Holocentridae > Neoniphon > Neoniphon sammara. The sequence continues at coordinate 49,073 of OMKZ01018735.1, forward strand.
ACTGAATAACAACCTAATATATCAAACATATCAGACAGAGTCCTGCAGAGAAGGCCTCCGGTGGTAGGAGCAGGCAGGGAGGGAGGGGAGGGCGTTTAACTGGGACTGAGAGAACAGCTATACTGGGAGGGGATCTAGCTACACCTACCATAACTAGATGGAGGGATGGACAGATAATGGAGGAAGGGAAACACGGCACAATTGATGTATGAAGGAGAGGGTAGAAGATTATACGATGTAGATAAGGTGGAGAGGGGGTTGTAGTGACTTCTCGCCTCAACAATGAGGAGAATATCAGCTACAGGCGGACTGATAAATATTTACAGGCATCTGATGGATATGGACACCCGATGAAATAGGTGAAAAGTGAAGGTTTTAGACTCACAGCCAGGGGAAATTAAGGGACTGGTGATCCTAACTCTAGGTCAAAAACTTGACAGGATCACATAAACAGAGAGGAGACAGCACAAGAGACAGCACCTGTTCTGTGAATGTCGCGACGACAAAAAAAGTGCGGCATTTTGTTCACGAGCAACAACATCAGGTACCTACTTTAATTCAAAGCTTAAAGACACACCATACAAATGACATATTGATGGTCAAAGACAGGTGCAGACCATCGATAAAGGACAGGTAAAAAACGCAAGTAATGCTGCAAGGCTTCGTTACACTGGTTTCAAATTTGCACATTTCAAAGACACAAAAGGAGAAGCAAATTAAAAGGGTACCGCCAATCTTAGCTGGTGCACGGAGGGAAACTAAAGAGGAGGCATCATTATCTCAGGAGTTTGCTGTTGTGGTGCAGTGACTGCATGCTTTATCCATTCAGTCCTAGAATTTCAGCTTACAGTAATCTGCACTCTTTAAATGTGATGTGCACAAAAAACGAGTGATTTTTTTTTAAAAAAGTTTCTGATTGGACACAAACTGCTCCATCTGGGAATTCTTCGATCAAAGAAGCAGCCAGCTGATGCCAGAAAGTCCACCAGGGCTTTGAAACCTATTGTTTACAACACAGCCTCTCATTGATCTTACTCCTGTGATGCAGTGTTCCTCTCAGAATATTTTCTTCTCAGACTGGAAAAAGCCTCTGAAAAAGCATTCAGGGCTAAAACTTTGAACGCTGAACCCAGCACAAAATGATTTTCTCTTTCTGCTGGATTGCGGCTCCTCTAGGAGAAAACACTGCTGTGACATTAATACCTCCTCCTTGAGTTCTTTTCAATGTGCTGGCACAGTGCATTGTGGGTAATGTAGTCACATACCTTTGGCTTGGCTCGGGGTTTCAGCTGCTCTAGTTTCTTAGCTGCTGCTTCAATGGATGCTGCAGCCCCGAGCAGCTCAGTTTCTGCAATTACTGTTGGGTCTTCAGGGTCCACCCACTCCGAACCTGAAGCACACACACACACACACATGTACATACCATTAGCACTCTGACATCACAAAATCCTTCATAAAGCAGTGTCTCAACAGAACATGCCTCACAACAACACACCAACACTGTGCCCACACAGACAAAAGACTTGTGCCACATATCACCATGTCCCATGCACAGCTGATGGAGGCCGCAGAACGCCATTCACTGAAATGAAGATGGAGTGATGGAATTTTTTTTTTAATGAGATGGAGTGTAAAATGAAGCTTGAGGAATGGATGGAGCTGATTCTGCATTTTATCTACTTGAGTAGGCTGACACAGTAGCAGCTGGATTTCAACAAGAGATTAAATGATTGAATCAAAGCCAGCGCTGAGGAGAGAAGGTGTTTAGCAGCGTATAACTGGTGAAAGCAGTCACAGTGCAGAAGACATTCCTGACTTACCTCCATCTGTGGCAAGAGAAGGGGGACAGGGATATTACCAAAAGGTGCTTTTATAAAATGATCTTTCTGCTTAGCTTATCTAATCCATTAATTCCAGTTTCAGGTACAGGTGAAGCCATTGTAGGAGTCCCATTTCTCACTTGACTGCTTTGCTTCTGAACTGTTATTCTGTCCCTGAGAGGCTGCTATTGTTCGAAAATGTACAAAGAATCATCTGGCAATCATTTGTTAGAGAGACACAGGCTTCGTGTGCTACTTTCCAACATTTGTCCAATAACAGATTGTACCAGTCTCTAATTGGAAGATTTCTACAATGGGCACCGCTCCATTAACTACAACGTCCACTACAATAAGTATTGAGTATGGTTTGGCAGTGTGTGTGGGAGTTTTGTTTCCAAAATAAATAAAAGTCGGCACTTACTGATTTAGGTTGGAGTTCAACACATTATTGTGACAGGAGTCATCAAGTGTGTGTTAGGGTGTTATTGCTTACCAGTTCAAAAGTACCCTGGGCAAAAGTACCCTACTGACACATGTTTTTTTTTTTGCCAGATGTTTTGTGGTTATGTGTGTGTGTCAAATTACCTTTCATGGCCTCAGCGGTCTGGATGAGCTCAGTGACCGCTCCCGCCACCCGCTTAGAACATGAAGCCAGCTGCTGCTTCTGCTCTGGAGTGGGCTTCTGGAGAACCTGCACACACACAAATTAAGATATCACCATTACATTTGAAAAATGCATGGCAGGTGGATCTCCTTCCATAAACTTTCTCTGATTGGATTTTCTGCCCAAACCTACAAAGTGGTTTCCAGCGGTGGATCTCCAAAATGGCGATCCACCACTGGCTAGACATTTCAGCATCATCTTTTATCAGACATTCTTTCATGTAGTTTATGCAGCCCCAAAATATTTAGGCATACACACAATCACATTAAAACGCTCCATCTCACATGCTGACCAACACATGAACAAATAGGTCTGAGGAACTCTGCTGTAGCACACTGATAAACATGTACACAATCATTTGTATACACATCAACATACTCACATAAAAACACCCTGAAAGTCTCTCTCTCTCTCTCTCACACACACGCACAAGCGCACACACACACATACACACATACAGGGCGCAACCTACCAGCAGTACGTGCTCCAGTAGGTCGATGTATCCTGTTGTACACTCTGTTCCAAACATCAGTGCTCGGTTCCTCACTTCCTCATTCACCTCTGGGTGGTAGGCTGCTTGCTGAATGATAACAACATGCATACTCATAAGTCAATGTAAATATAACTAAAAATAATAGTTCTAAAAATGATAATTCAGTTTATTAGGCATCTCAACGATGCTAAAAAATGTTAATATTTTAGAAGATGTAGTCACAGTGGGAGAGAGTTGGTTCACTCTGGCTTTTGTGTTTTCTTCATTAACAGTATGAACGAACTGTGACATTATAATTATGGATTAATGGACTATTAGCTTCTGGTGATAATTCAGTCTTTCAATACTGGACTATGAATGAACTCGAGTGATAAGTCAGACGCCTTCACTGGATTATTGCACTTGTTTACTTGTCACTGACACCATTTTCTAAATTCAGCGCTCTCTGGCAATTTAGACGTTTGAAATGCGGCTTCTCTCTTAATGGCTATAGGAGGATATCAAAATAAAAGAGGAGAACCTTGCAAGTGGTGAGCATATCGGAGATGGCCTTGCGGCTGATGTTGGCCGTATGGATGATGTCCTCCTGGCGGGCAGAGTTCCCTGCAGCCACTGCTTTAGCAGTTGCCGTGGTGATGCCCTTAGTCATGCGAATGAACTCCTCCGGCGTGGTCGACTTGTCAGGCATGTCCTTGGATTGGAACAGCTGGGGGAGCAGCATACAAATACAATTTACAAGAAGTAGTCTAAGTTTGGGGTTCATAATATTCTCTCTGCATTACATGCGCTTACAATTTAAATGTTGTGATGACATCTCATTGACTGTGTTCAACTTGTGGTGATGTTACTGTATATTATGGATGTGAAATCAAAACATTTCTACACCTATTTACACTGTTGAGGAGTATTTAAGGTTTGGTATGTTTTTTTAAGTTCTGATATATTGTCTTAGCATATAAAAGTCTAAAAAAAAATCTTACACGTGAAAAGACAAACAGCTGTATTCTATAAATGTCTTCGGAAACAAACATTTCAGTCAGTTGGGACTTCATATTGTTGCTTCTACTATTTGTTCATTACAAACCTCATTAGCTACTACTTCGGTATATTTTACTGTGTCTGGCGATGTTTGTTAAACTCTGATTGAGAGTGATCATTAAATCCTTTAAATGCATTTGGCAATGACTTAGTGACACTGGCTCTGAGGGCTGTGAATTTGCGCGCTCATTTAAATTCCTCTGTTGTTTGCTTTCAGTCTCACTCTTAAGACAACACAGGGGGATACGTCCTGTCCTGTGGGGATACTGATAACAACCCTTATAGCTTATCACTATTTAAAAAAAAAAAAAAAACACTAATGGGGGTGCTGTTACTGTGTCAGCCTCGTAAGATAAGACTAAAAAGGGTATAAGAGTGTGAAGAGTGTGGCTTTCAACACTAAACACATCAGCCGGGTGAACAGTGTTTGAAAGGGTATATGGTCACAAAGTGAAATATATGGATCAGAGGCAGAAATGAGACCAATTTTATGATTAGATTGTTTCTATCAAAATATTAATCCCCTAAAGGCATCATTCACTGACAATGAGTCAATACATTTATCAGGTCCCTCTGATATTGGCGATACTAGACAAAGACATCAAAGAGATATTGTTGTGCAACATCCATCCGCCCATGTTTTCATGCATACATTCCAGCCATCCGTACCGTCAGTTCCTGTTTGATGCACTCTATGGTGGCCTCCAGCGCCCTGGTGCCCCTCGTGGCCTCGTCCTCCACAGCCTTGACTGTCTTCAGCAGGGATGTTACGTTGGTCACCATTACCTGGACATGACAGAAAAACACAGAGTGCAAACTTTTAATAAAGCATGACATGGGCTGTTCCCCTTTCAAATCAACATCTCTGAATGGTAATTAGGCTGGTGCACATTTTTTGTGTCACAGGGCTCCAAATAGAAGTAAATTAGGCCATACAGAGCCCATATGCTGAAATTTTGCTAGAACTGGGGCATCGCCTGGAACCCCTCAAGGACCCCTGATAGGAATCACTGCTATAAAATGCCTGTCATTAAAACATCACAAAATAAAGAACTTAGTTGGCAAAGTGCATGACACTATGAACTGTTGCCATGGCAAAGGTGTTTTTTGGCTGATCATCCCAGTGAAAGTTGTGTTTAACATTACAAATTTGCACTGTGCACACAGAAACCAATTCTTATTTCCAGGCTAACATTATCTAAATCTATGGCAGCCATATTAGGCGCACTGCACTAGATGACCATTATCGAGCGGGAAGCACCCTTTCTATCCACTCTAATACACTGAGTAGGAATGAAAATGAGCTCTGTGGTGTAATATTCAGGCCCGGAGCACTTTAGGAAGAAGAACAGAGACAGAATATGACACAAACACAGACACACTTGCATTGTGGAACAACTAAGCAACATTAACCTCTCGCTTTTAAGTTTTCCTATTGAAAACACACATTTTTCATTCTAGGTGAACCAACTCAGAAGAACCAGCTCTGTCAAGATGTTCACCATGTCAGTGTTCACCGATTTGGCTGTCCGTGCTCTCAACAGAATGTATAATGGTAACAATTAATAACTATGTAAGAATGAGAGACATGGAGACTGAAGTACAATCTCAGGTACATAAGGCATCAACAACTCACTTCATACATGTGTCTCACCCCCACTTCTAACTGTTGGTGACAATATTATCCTAAATCTCACATACAGCTGATGAAACTGAAATTAAAGTTAATGCATCAGACTGCTTTGTTGTGTGAGAGTAGATTATTTGATGAGAAGAGCATATGAACAAGGGTGATTTCCTTCAATTTTAACATGAGAGAGAATGGGTGAATAAAGGACTGTCTTCTCCTATTGTTTTCTTAAAATAAGAAGATGCATATAATAATGTGTATGTATGGTGATTTATATTGCATTTCATGTATCTGTATGGGGACGTGTGCACCACAAACTGCTTCTGCGGAAATAGCATTGAATTTACCAATAAGGCAGCATTACATGGAAGTGAAAGATAGGGGGAGCACAGCACCCATGTAGAAAAGCGTTTGGCACTCAGGAGCTGCAGTTATTGTCTTAGAAATGCTTTACAATACCTGTTCATACCAGGACCTTAAAACATTACGTAAGGCACTGTAAGACCGAATTTATCCTGCAACTCCATGACATGCTGTAGTGCCACAGAGTGTGAAACAGATTCCCAGCTAGAAGTGATAATGAGCAGTGAAGGGTGTCATCAACAGACCCCGAACTGCGGCTCTGAAAATTTCCATTGCACGTACAGTGTGTTACAGCTCGAGTTCGGTCTGTCATGAAAGCACTGTGTACTTCTTGTTTTATCATCCGGGTTAGAAAATATCCCCATTCTGTTTTCTTAACTGGCTATTTCCATCTGGCTATTTAGTCTGTGTGAACAAGCTTTTGTAATGGCTGATAGGTACTGCAACTGATTCATAGCTTTGCACAGAGGGGGAGGATGTCTGCTATATATACAGCATGCTGCTCTCTTTGAACAACCACTCACCAGGAAACCTTTAAGATGCATACTAGTGGAAACCATTTCAAGTCCATCTGCCATGAATCTGGCAACCAAATTGACTGAGGAATACAGTATGTAACTGGAATGAGTAAAATAAAAGAAAAACAGCTCAAATAGTGGATCTTTTTTTTGCAGTTACAAAGCTCAATATCCAATTTAAAAGAATCACCTGTGGGGTAGTGTAGCTCCTACAAGAGACTAATAGCAGGTTGGACAGGAGTGACTGGTATTGGGAAAGTGTCGCCTTACCTTGGCAGCGCCCTTCAGCTGATACATGGATGGGTCATCAGCCACCTTGCCTGCGGCACACTTGGTGGCACCAATGAGCTCTGCCAGGGCCTTGGCCACATCTTTGACAGCATTTATCAGCACAACCTAGAGAAAGGACACACAGTTAGACGAGGCTTTATCACCACTCAGTCTGGAGAAAGGACAAAACCCAAAGGATATTACTATTCACAGCTCCGTCTCCCCTGCTACTTCTGATAACAGTCACAATGAATAAAAGGCCAAACACAAAACTGAGGGGAAAAAAGGGAGTCTGAAGCTTTAGTGGGTGACCTGTGTCTCAGGGTCGTCAGAGCCAATGCTGGCAGCACCCAGTTTGACCACGTCTGTGAGCTGGGTGATGGTCTTGGCGGAAGACTGGGCAGCCTGAGCCAACTTGTCCTGACCAGAGGCTGCACCAGACACCAGCATCTTTGTGTCCTCGACCAGGGCTTTGGCCGTCTTCAAAATGTTTTCCCTGAGAGAGACAACGGAGAGTGAGAAGGAAAGAAGGCAGAGGAGAGGAAGGAGGTGGGGACAGAGAGAAAGAGAAAGAGAAAGAAAGACAAGATGAATTAAAGGAAGAAGATTCTGGGCAGGATTGGTAGACATTCTTCCTATCAAACAGAATGAAGACCTGATCTTGATGTCTCATTCCTACAGAAATAAAATGCTTCTCCTGGATTACAGTTATCAAAATGATACCCATTGGTGCACAGCTCCTTTCATATCAAAGGCATTCCTACATCAAAGCTGGTGCAAACACAAGGAGAGCAGGTAAGGTTATGTAAGGAACTGAGTCAGTCATTTTGCAGCATTTGACAAGAGGAACAGTAGGAAGAAAATGCAATGCTTCTTTTTGATTTTTTAAAGAGGCATGGCAAGGCATTATTTGATGTAAAAAAGGATGCCACTGCCTTTCTCCCCTTGCAGAGTTTCTCTAAGTTTTTTTTTTTTTTTGCTTTTGTGACGTATAAAAGAATTTGCATGACAATTATGTGTCAGGATCTAGGTTAATTTTTTTAGGGGGGTACACAGTTGAGTTTAAATTGTCAGGTCTTCTTCAAGATCACTACGACTATCAGCCTGGACTTCATTCCTTCAAAAAGGTGACTATAACAGCCTACCACAAGCCCAAAATGTGACTTGCTTCCCATGGCATTTCCACAACCTTCTAGATATGAAGCATTTTCTAGAACTTAACCAGGCCTGGAAAACCTCATTTTTTAAAATTCTTTTAACTTTCACAGGTTTTCCTAGACCACGGGAGCTCTGCCCCTGAGTGGAGATGTTAGCCTTGAGAGCTGCGACTTTTCCTTCATCTTTCTGCCCCTCAGGGTAATATGCAGTTTCTAACTTCAGACAGTTCCTCCTCCCTGCTCAACAACTAATATGTCATGTTTGGAGAAAAGATGGCCTCAGGGCTGACTTTCAGCCTCAGTCAGGCCTTGTAAATGTTTACATACCCAGTTCTGTTATACACAAATGTATATGATCAGGCATGAGCTGGTATACTTCCAAACGCACTGCATGAACACAGAGCAGACAGACATGTTTTCTGTTGCACTGTGTGTGTGTCTGTGCAGACGGTAAACACAGACACACAAAACACTCACCTGTGGTCTGCGAAGGACTCGTCGTTCTCTGCGTTGAGCGTGCCAGCAGAGGCGAACATGATGGTGGTGTCCAGATCAGCGATGATGCCAGAGACAGCGCTAGCGGCCGTAATGCAGGCCTGCGTGCCTTTATTACCCGCCTGGAGGGCTGACAGCACCAAGGACACCTGAGGACACAGACACGCTCAGCATCCCAATAAAAATACAGGTGGGGAGATGAATACACCTTCACATCAGGCACTGACCAGACTTTCCATATCTCAGCTGTCACCTGAAATGCAGCTTGACTGGTGTTTTATTACTTTTTGTTATACACTCGGGACAAGATGAGATTAAGTACTAGTTGGTCATCGGGTAAAAGTATTAGAGTCAGAATAAAATATGCAAAAAGCTGAGCTGATTTGGCCGTGTTGTTTTGGTCGATTCGATTGAAAGCAGCTCCACAAACTTTTCTGGTCAAAACAGTCACACATAAGCAGAAAAAGTAATGCATCATTAAGAATTTTCATGAGCACATCCATTTTGCTCTTACTGCATTGTTTGTGATGTGCTGCCCTTGGCAAATGATAAATAAAGTGCTCAACTGCAAAGCTTAAAACAGTAGTTGCAGGATTGAAAAATGTGCTGTGACAGCAAAACGCCATGTCGCTGCAGAGCGCTGCACAGCATCGCTCACTCTGAGAAATGAAATATTTGTCAGATGGGTCTCAACTTAATTTGTTTTCCACTCAGCTACATGAGTGACAAGTGGAAATTGATTAACTGATGCTTCAAGGCTTTTTTTTACATAAACACTTTTGAGAAGGAAACAATAATGGAAGCAATTGAGCTCAGGGTTGGTGTTAAGGGTTAGGAGCAATCAAATGAACAAATATGACACGTGGCAAATTTGTGTCTTTTTTTTCTCCATGCAAATGCTAAAGAAGAGAAATCTTAAGGAAGACTCCAGCTCACATTTAGAAAATCATCCCAGCTAATTTGGTGTTAGCGTCATGATAGCAAACTATCACAGATTCCCCAAATGCCCAAATGCTATGAAGCCTCAAACTTCAAACTGTTGGATCACTGGATGGATATTTGACCACTGGAATACTTATCATGAATTATTATAACAGGCTGAAGACTAAGAATTATCACCAAGGACTCAAACCATTTAGGCTTTGAAGCGTAAGTGTGCCTTTAGCAAAAACTTTGATCCAAAATGCCTTGGTTCGGGGGTGCTTGATTAAATGGATTTCAGCACAAACCCTTCATGTTGTTGACGACATGGTTTAACAGATGAACTACTTGAATTTAACTACAGAGCTTATGCTTTGATGAGGAGCAACTCGTCTAGTCAAGCACAACACAGTGTTTATACTGTGCATAATGTAAATCCTGCCTAAATCAAACTAAACTAAACAGAAAGGTCTCTGGCTACAAATGATTCAGTATAAAACGTAAACATACAGATACACACTGAGGGCAGTGTGATACAACCCTTTGGTTAATATTAGGTTAATAAATTTCAAGTAAAGTCAAATCATACAACTTTTTTTCATGCCCTTGGGATTCTGGGGGGAAGTAAAGCCGAGACACAAACTATCAATGTGGAAAACAGAGCAAGAAACACAACTATACAACTAACAAGAAACAACACTATCATAAAAACAATAAACTAAACTCTATTACCGGCATATCTACATTTCTTCCAAATATCTCCCACATAGTTATAACCTCTGAAAACAGGAGCTAAAGATCATTTGTTGTAATACCTTCTCAGTGACATTGCGGGCACACTCAATAAGCTCCCGTTTGGTGAAGCTGTCTGAAGGAGTGATCTGCAGCGCTCCGGCCTTCTGGACCAGGAAGATGCAGCCATGACCGAGCTCCTGCACCCGTGTCTTGATCTGAAAACCAATCTGCATACAGGAGAACACAGCAACTGTACTGTAAATGTACTGAGGAAATCATTATGTGCAAAAGTAAATAGATTTCCAGGTTATTAACTGGCTTGTCTGTAAAAAGTGATCAGAAATAAATAAATAAACTGACATGCGACTATATGAACAGGAGGTTTTGTGTTTCATGATGACATAGTCAAAGTAGAAGCGAATATTGTTTTTCTAGGGTTTATATACACGTTTTTGAAGACCAGATTAAATGGGTTTTCCAAGACTAAACCATGACACATTCTTAACATATTTAGTGCCATGCTTTTCACATGCTTGCTGCTGTGCTTTAGAGCAGTTAAAGCGGCGCGCTAAGAAGATTTTTTTAATCTGCTGTGCTAATGCTTGAAAGATTTACGTATAGTGGGTGAGGGACAACTGTAATAGATCCCACAGCATCTGTCCCTGGGTGACACCCAGGCTATCCTCACCTCCTCTGGCTCAGCAGTGTGAGCAGCCAGTCGGCCCTGCAGGGACAGCTGGCTGTAGTCCATGGTCACCTGAGAGGCCAGGCCTCCCAGCTCCTCCGGACACGTCACCGACTTGGTCATCTGACAGACAAACACAGACTGACTGTCAATCCAAAGCAAAACACAGAAATTCACCTGGTTTGTGGACTCCTTTCAGTAAAGATTCTGCACAGCTCCACGCTGCATTTGCGGTGAGCAGAATTTGAATCTTATTTGAATGTGATATCAGCTCTCTGGCTCTAGGAGCTGATCAGCTGCCTTCATCTCCTCTAGAGACATCAAAACATTGTTAGGCTACTTAGCTTGGTGGTTAATGTTAGCAACCTCTTAACAAGTGCAGCTTACAGCCTATTTTATACATAGTTGGAGGCGCTGCTTACGAAGCAATGTGCTTTGCGAAGAAAAGCTAGAGCATGTGTCATCTTCCATATTATAAAGATTTAGCTGTATATTCTGTGTATCACAACATACATGCAAACCAGGAGACAAAGCATCCCCAACTAAGTTCTCCTATCATGTGACATCATCAACCTTCATTTGCATACAACAAGAATGACCTTTTGGACACTTTGCAGAAAGGTGGAAATTATCACCGATCACCAGCTAAGAGGTATAAATTTCTACCAGCTGCTATGATAGATAACAAACCATTGTGTGGAGGTACTATATCATACACACAGTTTTATTTCATGACATTTTTTCAAAATACATAAGTAAGACAATTAAGAAAGGATAATACATTCAAATTATAAGATTATTTCCGATGATTCAATAGTGTCAATAAAGTTATTTTGAATGCAATTTACTTTCCAATGCCAGCTTACCATCTCTTGAGCAGTGACAGCAATAGCCTTGGAGTATTTCACCATACTGGTCTGGTAATCCACAAACGAGCCCTCAGGTTCAGGTGGTGTACCCTCATCCAGCTGAGGACACACACACACACACACACACACACACACACACACACACATTAATTTTAAGTATGCAAATATGCATATGGATTGGCACAGACACTAATAAATGTTTGCACATAGTGTGTACATTTGCATCTGTTAAGAGGAACATAGGTCTTTGTGCATCTGT
>OMKZ01018735.1:61009-75657 GCA_900302535.1 Neoniphon sammara
ATTTGCATCAATGGTTTGTCATTCTAATTGCACAAACATATTCAAGCTTCCACTCAAACAATCAGCTTGTTTTCACTTGCAATGACATATATCAATCAAATTTATTCTCCATCTGTATTTACATATTGTACATACTTCTACCTTCAATAATAAAATAAAACCAGCAGGTGTGCAAACATCTGGGTGTTAATCTGCTTTCCATAATTACACATCAGTTGAACTGAAGTTGCCCCACTCTACCGTGTCCAATCCAACAGCACCACAAGCATGAATGCAATTTTATATTCAGATTAACGCTCAATATGCATGATAAACACATTTTACAAATTACCCTCCAAATGCAGTAATTAATACAGCGCTGAAGTGGCATTCACTACCCGACCCATTAAGAGTAGGAAAGCAGGAGGAGACGAGAGAGATGCTGGCATGTGGGAAAAACATGCTGGTCTTGAAGAGAACCCGCAATATTGCAAGTACATGGCATTCATTTTAGCCCGCTGAGTAAAACTGACACTTGTAATGTGACTGTGGTTTTGACTGACTGACTAATAGTGCAACAGAAAAGCAAGCCTTTAAATCACCTCTGCTGAAACCACAGGCAAGTAGTAACCATTTTGTCGATGGATTATCTCGGATTATCTCCATTTAATCAACAGGCAACACGCACGCGCTCGTCGCCACATGCACAAACGCAGACAACCACAAGCTCACATGCACCCGGCAGAAAACACTTTCATTAATTATTCATGGCGTGAACAAAAATTCAATGCAGAGATGCTGTTCCCATTGGTGACTAATACATCTGAGGCACTTTTGCACCTTTGAGATAACAAGTTGCACTCGGTCCTCAAGTAAAGACAAGAGTGATGTAATTAGAAGATGCTATTCTTTATCTGCACTTCAGATAAAAGGCTTTGTCTTGCTTCACACCTCAGATGTGTTTGCCAACAGCGTGACTGTTAATTGGACAGATAGTCCAAAGGCCTGACACTGGCTGAGAAATGCCGTGCTCATGGTCAGTTTCTCTCCTTCTGATTCAGTGGATGCTGACTTGTATTCATTTGTGCTGAGGTGGGGATGAAAACATTACAAAAAAAGGAAATAATGGGTCAAAAAGTGGGAAAAAAAGAAGTGTTAATTAATGACTGTGTGAACAAAAAGCCCTGATATTCTGGAAAAAGATGAAAAGAAAATTCACCTCTCTACCTGTAGAATTCTCTTTGAATCTATTTTATTTGGCGATTTGACAACACGCTGTATGTCGCCCTCACCAAAACTGTGTTCTTTTCAACAAAACCACTCCACCCGTTTATACAGATTTTGATAAATTGGCATGTGATTAAACTAAAATGCACTTTCTGGCGTTTTTTTTTAGCGTTTTGTATGTTAAGTATTTTAATTGTGGCATGTTACTGGCATGTTATTGGCATTGCTTTCATAAATGGAAAGGCGGCTTCTGGTTTCATGTCTATGTGTCTGCGTATTGATCTGTTTTAGAAGTTGCTGCATCCAAACTGCCCTTGGGAAATGAATAAAGTCTGTACTGAACTGAATCATGCGCAGTAGTGTCTTGTGAAGCCACACATTTCCTTTTTTTCCCTAGAGCTTAGCCAGTGCAGAAGAAAGTTGTCTGAAGCTGCTATTAGGTGGTCATAAAGACAGACGAAAAACCCAGAGTGTGAATTTCTCCAACCAATCACAATCCAGGTGTACAAAAACAGGAAACTCATGGGCACTGCCTTGTATGTAACCAGTCTTTGCCTCTCACCCAAAAGGCGCACATCTTATGAGACAGAGCGTGCACAATGCCACTCACCTTGCTCATGGCCTCCGCAATCGAGTCCACCATGCCTCCCACCATGCCCACTTCACTAGCAGCCTCATTCAGTGTCACCATGATGTCATCAACCGCCTCCTTCATAAGCTGGGCAGCCTCTGCTATGGCATCATGGGTATGGGATGCCTGTGGATTATGACACAAAGGTTGTGAGTATACATATTTTGGGATGGATTACAGGAATGAGCGTTGAGTAAATAATTTTCAACATATAATCCTCTGAAATTTCAAGACTACTCCATTAAAGGAAACTTAAATATTGTATGGCACAAGAAAGAAATCTATAGTACAATTCTGAAATCCTGAACCACATGATCCATACATCTTTATATTGATAATGAAGGCCCAAATCAGCTGACACATACCACCATAACACCATGTAGTTCAATCAAAATCTTGTCTGTGATACTGGCGGCTTTGCCTTAACACGAGCCTCTAACTTTGGATGCATTTCTCAGCCAATCCAGGAGTGTGAAACTGTGAAAACACACCAAATTTGGCTTCTGCAAAAGTTAAGACTTGGCCTTCTAACACCAGGCCACTTTTATTTCTTTTAAACTATTGCTATCTTTATTACCCTGTAAAACTAGCTTCGGATTTCCTGTATTACTTATTAAATATAACATTTTTATGATGATCACAGCTGAATCTTTTTTTTAATGAGAAAATCTGCATTTCATCTCACTATGTTTAATCAACAGGATCCTTGCAAAGAACTCTGAATCGTTTGCAATAACTTATTATCTGACATGTAGACAATTGCTTATCTTTACTTAACCTTTCAAAATCCTGTCTTAAAACTGCAACATTATCCAGGCAGTTCCTCCAGGTGTTTGAGCAGCAAAGTGGCAGTGACAGAGAAATGTGTGGTAGTTTTACCTTGGGATTGCCTCCGCCCTCCTTGGCAGCGTAGAGCATCTGCAGGGCGGACTCAGCCAGGGTCTTAGTTTGATCGAGGAAGGTCATCTGCTGCTGGTGGTCGTTCAGCTTGGACGCCACACCCACAGAGGCCACGATCAATGGTTCAAAGTAGCCGGCCAGTTGGGTCACCTGAGACGAACAGATTCAAAATTTACAAAAGGATTTTGTATTTAAGTCAACACCATTTACGCTTTTTTCTGAATCTCTCTCTAATGTGTGTGTTAAACTTTCAAGGTATTTCTTCAAGTAACTTGGTGTTACTTGAGGACACATCTGTAATGCCACTAGCCATTTTTAATAGGAAAAGTATTACTTTGTTACTCATAGTTACAGTAATTAATTAATAACTCCCTGGCCCGTATACCTTGTGTCCCAGTTGGGCAGCTTCGCCCCTGGCAGCGGTGGAAATGGGGTCGATTAAATGGCCAATTTCCTGCACGGTGGACGTCAGCTGCTCTTGTAGCGCCTGAGGAGAGGTAAAATAAGAAATTAGCCTTTGTGTTGCACTTTTACAAGAAATACCAATAAGCCAGCTGGGATCTGTAAAAGGCAGCCAGAGATGTGCCCCAAGCAAATCTAGCCTGTAGCAAGAGAGCTTAAAATATTCAATTTAAGGTGTAGGGCGTAAAAAACGGGCTCCACCCTGTGGGAAAGAAGTGGCTGAAGTATTGATCTTAGGATTAGGGTTAGGGTTATGTATTGCAGAAATGTTTTTAGATGACATCAAATTGCACATACCAATATTAGGAGCTAAATGGTAATACAACATTAACAGAATCCCTGATTTATGTCTAATGAACTGTTTGTAACAAAGAACTGTTACAAAAAACAAACTGAAATGAGGCTGGAATTGGAGGGAGGGGAAGAAGAAGGTGAGAGAGAGAGACTGATTGGGAGACAGTGTAAAGGCAAGTGGAGACAAAGAGAGACAGAAAGAATATAGTTGCCTGTGGATGACACTGAGCTGTTTTCTGATGGTTACTTACCTCCAGTGAGATGTCATCCCTGCTGGGTAAGTTCTGGCTGACTGCTGCCAAAGAGGCCTGCTCAATGTCCCGGATACATTTGTTGATGTTATCAATTGATGTGTCGCACTCCCGCTGGCCCGGGGCCTTGTCCCTGACGATGAAAAGGGAACAAGAAAAGGAGAGTGTGAGAATGGGTGGAAAATTGGGGGAAACAAAGATGAGAGGGAAGGAGAGGAAGAGCGGGGGGCAGAGGGGATGTGAATAGAGAAAAGGGAATAGAAAGAGAGGAAAAAAATGACAAATTACAGGGTACAGGAAGAGGTTGAAGAGGCTAGAATGTGAACATACAGAACATTTGTTAAAACACAGGCAGGTTGCAGGATATCTTTTTCATTTCCCTTAACTGAATCATTCCTCACAGTATCGCTCAGGTCACATCTGCTGAAATGGGGCCTGTAGGGTCCCATCGCTATAAAGAGAGATCAAGCCAGGCTGCCAAATTAGGTTTGAAGCCTCCAAGTGGTTTGGGCTTCAGGCCACAGGGACAGAGTAAGTTAGTTAGACATTCATTTCCATGCATGGAGACACGCCATAAGAAAATAAAAACTCAACTTTTTGTGTAAAGAGACTGACAAAATTGTTCAGATTTGCATGTGGAGGATGCAGCCTGTTCCTGTGCGTCTTCTTTGTCACTGCAGGGTATCGTTGAATACCGTTAAAGGCCTGGGCCCGAATCCCAGTCCTCAATTTGTAGTCTAGAGTACGACTCTGATAAGGGTGTAAAGAACTGAAGAGATGCTACGCTGGCTGTGCGTGAATGCTAATGTGCAGATGTTCTGGGCACAACAGGAGGCTTAAAATTCAGTTCACTTGACACGGGGAGTTAGCTCCTGATGGGCATCAGTCTGGTTCCGACCAAGGTCAGGTACAGAGATGTGAAAGAGGAGATTAAAAGTTAACGATAGCTGTGGTTGAGTAGGTACAAGTGTTTCTCATACCAACAAATAGGGTGAATAAGCCATTCCATCTCTGAGACTTTGTCTGAAGGGTGTTTGCAAACATTTTTATTTGCCTGAAAAATGTTTGACAGATTCAGGAAGAAGCAGCCATGACGAAGTTCCCCTATTTCCTTGGACTTCCAGTTTTACCAGAAGGAGAGAATTTTTGGGTTTTGTTTCCTCTTCCACCCTCCCTGCAGTATATGTGCTCCCAATCAAGGAGCGGCCGGCGAAAAATGGGGCTCTCACAGGCAATATTCAATCACGCTATTCAAGAGATTTGTACAAATCATTGGGACCATTTACATGTTGCGCTTTCCTGTTCAAATTCAGATGAACAATTCCAGTCACCAAGTTACGAGTTACCAGGCAATCCATTCTTTTTAAATATGAACCAATACTCATTCACTAACCGAATAGCTGTGATGAGACCCTTGATGGAGTCAGAGACGGTGCGAGAGTGACCAGCTAAGACAGACCAGGTGGGCGGGTCTTTGGGATTGATCACCAATGAACGTGCAGTCTTGAGCAGGTGGGTGGAACTGTCTAGCATGGAGCGCGCTGATTGGAGGATGGGCTCCTGAGCAGCAGAGCCCTAAGAAATAAATAAATAAATAAACATAATAGAGATGACTTCAGCCAGAATGAAAAAAATACAAATATATGTATTACAATATTTCGCTGTTGCACCATATGATATGCTTTCCTGTAGAGCTTCTATTTAACTTATACTATGTGTAAGAGTCATACATAAAACTTCACACACCAATATTCACATAGCCATACCTCATTGCTGATCTGGGCAGGGATGCTGGCAAACTCTGGGTTAGAGGCAAATGTTGTCAGGTTTTCCACAGCCTCGATAAGAGGAGCGGTAGCAACTCGACACTTGTTCCTGTTCTCTTCTGAGAAATCACCATCTAGAGCCTAGAGAGAGAGAACATACAAGGTGCATGGACTTAGCGTGCATTAGTTAGTAGCAGTAAACTAACCACTGTATTCTTGAGTGATAGTCCCATATCATCTTATTACATTTTTAATCTAGTGACAGAAATTAAAGTAATTAATGTTACAACTTTGGTGAATGAATCAGAAATGGTTGGAAATTAATTCAACAGGGAATTAAACAAAATTATACCATGTCTATCCCATAAAAGTCTTGACACATCAGTACCATCAACACCTAAATCTATGCCTATGTATTTAGCACACAGAGTCAAAAATTTACAAGATTGGTGTTGCAGCCTTACCTTTATAGTTTTGACCAAGTTCGCAGTGCTGTTGGCCACCTCCTTGGCGGACTGGACAAAGTGCCTCTTGGCGACTGGGTTGGCTGTCTTGGATGAAGCCAGACGGCAAGCATTGCAAAGTGCCGAGGTGTGCTTAGCAACAATGGTGGCAGCTGAGAGTACCTGGAGCATTAATAAAGAATAAAATGATAAACTAACCACATTTAAGTTTTACGTTGAAGGAATAGCTAAGCTCAAAGTTAAAACCAACCTCTCAGTGTAATGTCAGTGAAAATACCTTTGAAGTCCATTCAAAATACACACAGAGGCCAATTTAACCCCCATAGTTCCATCTCAGATTAATTCCAAACTACTGAAATTAACAGCAACCATCATTTTACCTCTTAAAATTAAGCACACACACACACACACTCACACAGCCCCGAAAGAGTTCTGCTAGACGCTAATTTTGTGTTTTGGCTTCAGATGAGTTTTGACCGTGATGGAAGTAAATAGCTAATGAATGAATTTTCATTTTGGGGTGAACTATCCCTTTAAACACATGGGTAGGAACTGGCTTCAGTTCAATACACAAAAAGTCTTGAGATATTTGTGTAATCACCAGGGAATCGCAGACCTCTTTATACTGTTCTACAGTAGTAGAAAATTTACTTGCACAGTGAGCAATGACATGCCCAATAACTGCAGCCATGTAAAAACCATCAAGGTACAACATTCAACTCTGCAATATAATGACTTGATGAGGCATCACATGGTGACACATCTCTGCACAAAAAGCTTAGACATCCATCTGTTAATATGACCAACACCTCACCTCACTGGAATGTGCATTTTAACTGAGAACTTTGAATAAATATAGAGAAACTGATGCTCCATGTACCTGTGAGGGGCTGCTGTCTGGATCTACCAGGTTCTGACAGGCCATCTGGATCGCCTGATTGGCTTTGGCAAACTGGATGGGGTCTACCAACCCCTGATGCCCTGCCTGACTGTTGGGATCAGACACACCCACCAGGTAGGATGCCTGTGGATCATATAGATAGTTTATGATCAATAAATAATTTATTAAATATGAACTAGATAACAGCTCCTGTAGTACAAGTGTTCACCCATGCTGTACCTGTCCGGCAGCCTCGGTGAGGCCACACAAGGCTTTCGAGGCCGATCCCACACAATCGCCAAAGGCTGGCACGTCTCCATTCTTGCAGTTTTGAGAAATACCTGCCATGGACTCTCCCAGGACCTGGACAGGGTGACACAGAGAAGGCCAAGAGAACAAAGAGGGAGGAAAGGGAGGAATTAGACCACAAAGCTGTTGCATTCTTTAGTCAGGTCATACATGCATGCACACAGATCACACAGGGTCACGCATGCACCCACAACTGCCCTTCGCCTTCAAGCTTGGTATTTTGAGTGATGAGTTACCTTGGAGTTCTCCATCACGCTCTCGATGCAGTCAAAGTAGGAGAGGTCGCTGACAGGCTCGTTGGGGTTGTCAAGCATTCCTCTGACAGCCTAGGAGACAAACGAGCAATACAACTCTTAGATCAGGATTTATTTATAAGTGTTTTCTTTTAAACCGGTTCTCTCTGGTTATCACTTTAGGAAGTAGTGCTGCATTTTCACAAGGATGGACACCAGGAATGTTATCCAATTTAAGTCTAAGAAAGGCTTCATTGGATTTAGCGGTGAACTCCTTCATTTTACCAAAGTCATACAACTTCACTTCTGATCCTTGCATGAGGTTTGACAGATCATTGATACTAGTATTCATAAAGACTCTCCAAGTAATGCGGATTATAATTTTTTTCTGGTGAAACTCAGCTGTAATTCAGTATTTGTACTTTGAAAGCCTTTGCAAATATGAGCGCTGGTTGTTAGGTTCTTGGTCCATTATATATATAGTAGTAATGCTTTGTATACCTCCAGCTCTCTCAGGGCGTTGTCGCACTCCTTCTGACCAGGAGCCTGCTGGGTACACAGCGTGATCAGCTGGTTAATGCTGTCAGTCACCGCTCTGGGAAAACAAAGAAAAAAAAAACACATGAGAGAGAAGAGCACAAATATATATTTATATGTGTTTGTAGGCATGAAGGCTTTTCACTGTGTGTGAGAGTGTTTCTGTATTATATATACACACACACACACACACAAATCTGAGATGAGTCACCTGTAAGGTTTTCTGCTTTCTGCTTGAGTGAGCAAGGGTTAGACCTTCAGTTACACCTACTGTTGTTACTATGTCTTACTGTTGTTATGTTTCACTATGAACAGATGCCATAATGCATTTTTTAAACTATGTCCAGCTTATTAGCAGATTGCTTTCTTTATGAATAATGATGGTATGGTTCAATTTGTTGAGTGACCAATTATTTATTAATAGGTGTTTAACACATAGTGAGGGTTTTAGGAGATATAGAATTACGAAAATAAGATATGAACAACCTTTTGAGTTCATCTGTCACTCACTTGTTGCTGTTTTTTTTTTTTTTTGTTTGTTTTGTTTTCTTCATCTGTTGAATGTAATAGTTTTGCGCTGTTTTGGGAACAGTAGTATTCCCACAGTAATTCTTTGCTGGGTAGCTGCCAGCCTTAGTGATGAAACAGCTCTGGGATCCTGAGCCTGCTTCAGATCTTTTCATCTGACATCAGGAAATCTGAGAGTTATGAAGCTGCACTGTCATACTGGCTGAATGAAGGCTTTTCAAACTACACAATCACAATAACTGCCTTCTCTGAGGGGGAAAGATGAACACAACCCAGCCAAATACCTAATATGCTTTTCTATCAACAACTTAGCTAGCATTACAAAAATAGTATTGGATCCATGCTAGAAAAAAGGGAAAAAGCAGAGAAGCACTGTTTGTATTTTTACTGTTTAAGCAGCTTAGCTAGCAAGTACATGATATATGATTAAAGTGCTGTTTGTCCATTTTGTTTCCCTTTCACCCAACATTGACTCTCCTGAGACGATACCACAGGAGGCATGAAGAGCGTCTCCACCTCTGACACCTGCTCTGGGTGGGTAGATATTCACTAATAGAAAATGGGATCAACAGCTGAGTAAGGCTTGACTGGATCCTTATAATGATTTACATACCATTCCCTTGTTGCCTCCTCTCATACACAACAGTACAAATCATTTACAGCCATACAAAGACAGACAGAAAATGGAAAGCATTTCTTAACTTGTAAATGTTCTCTGTGATTGAACACCCCTTCTGTCAAATATAGCTTACACTATCACAATTATCGCTTTTGCTGAATCCAGCGAGCAACGCCATCAAATTCAGTGTTGTCACTTGGTAAATCAGCTTGGTATGTGTTATCTAAAGTTATTTAAATACCGTCCTTCATTCAATGCAAAGTAGCTTAGCTGGAAAGTCAACTGACTAGCTATCTGTCCCTCATCAAACAAAGCTGAAGTAGAGCAATTAGGCTCATCTGGCTCATCAAATACAATTATATCAAGCACATCTGTTAAGCTTTTCAGCAGGATCCGTGTTGCCCTGCCTAGCACTGGAGCTACACAGTCCTTGCAGCTGTAGTTGCTGCATTTGCTTTAGGGAACTTATTTAATAGAAGGCACTTGAGCTATTTTATGTAGTGCCATAATCAGAATGATATATTAAGCACAGCCTGATTTTCAATCAAGGTCATTAATTAAGGTAATGAATACACTAATCAGCAAATATTTATCTGTCAACATATTTGTCTTCATATGACATGGGTGGTATTAATATGAATTCCATATCTTAGTAAAGCATTAAGAAGTTGTAGTGGTTCAAAGAAAATAAATTGTTCTTCATTTTCTTCATTAGTATGCAAATTTATGAAGCAAGGTGTTTCAAAATCTTATCAGATCATTAACTCTATAGGGGGAACTTGTAAGTTTTAGGTCTGTTACTGTCTTTGAATTACTGTGCTCACAGGAATGTGACAACAGACAGAAAGAAAGACAGAGACAGACACCACATTCACAACACAGTGTCCTGCACCACATACCATGGTGGCAGGACATAACTGCCAGTCACAGGCACTGACCATGAATGAGTGTAATTCCAATGTTAGCCATTCTGGGCCATTTATCACAATGAGAAATAATAAAGAAAAAAATACATAAAACAAAATTAAGTGTTTTATAGTGAGATAGATAATACTTCAAAGGGAAAGAAAACAAACACTTCAAAGGGAAGGAAATAAAATGTAACAATCAGATATTCCATCCTCTTCCTCATATCTGAACAGTGGATAACACACAACATTTTGTTATGTATCAACGAATAAAGGAATATCCTGCTGGCAGCCACCTGACTATACTGTGTCTGCTTTATAAATATCGTCTATTTGTTTGTTCAATTCACCAGAAAGGTAAAATTTATGTTCAGTGATGACAGAAAACTTTGTAACTGGTTTCACAGTCAGGTCACATGTATCAGTGAAACCAACCAGAAGGAAGGGTTGAGTGCACAGTACAGTAGAACTACAGATCCTCTGATTTTCTTTCTGAAACAGCCTAACATGCCTATCACATCTGGCTCACTTCTTTTGACAAAGCCAGTAATTGTTTGCTTTGTCATGTACAGTACAGTAAAAGACTCTGACGCGACATCTTCTGTTACAGTATTAGTTCTTTGCTATGATTTTACATTGTATTCTTAGATGTTTCCCATGTGTTTTTAACAAAGTCTGTGGTACTGAGCTCACACCATCATTACTCTAATGTAGAGGCGCTCACAATAGTAGAGTACATAGATGATGTGGAATAAAAATGTTCTAGAACTGACTAGCAAAGTATTCTTGAAGTTTTTCGAGTACCATGAGCCTCATGGTTGAGAAGTCAGCAGGAAAACAAAATGTGTCCTCCCTTTCAAAAGCAATGTACTGAATGATTTCAAAGGGACTGACATTGCATGATACTAGATGAGGTATTATGAATGTGCTCCAGTTCTGCTCGAAGGGCTAGAAATACTGGAAATTCTATTCTTACTCAGGTAATCCATGTTAAAATATGTATAGGCATAGCTCCATTAGACACAGTGGATAAAATTAATTATATGGCATATGTTTATGTATGTGCATGGATTGATGTGATACCTTGCAGCAGCTGCTAGCAGGTTCTTGGCGTTTGCGGCTCCCGGGTCGACAGACAGGGACTTTGCAGCCAGCAGCAGCTTGCTAGAAGCCATGGAGATGTTCTTCAGGTTACCAATTACCTGGATCTGGTCGTCCTTTTTCTGAAATGATAGAAAACAGCAGATATTGACAATAAGCAAAAAACACAATTTGACTTTGAACAACCCTGGAGTCCTTCCAAGTCCACGATTTCAAACACAGAAGTACTGTGAATCATTTTATCAGTTAGTAGGCTGTTAGTAGGCTGCAGAACAGAGCAGAATCTTTGTATTGATTCCTTACATACTTGGCAATCTTTGCTTTAAAATAGAATTTAGACAAACATGGGGCACCGAGGGAATATGAGGTTTTGGTGAAATAGCCTTGAAAATTGCTAAAGATTTGTTATTTTGAGCAGCTTACTGCATGAAAAGATGAACAGAAACATTCAATTTATGGCGATGTGCAGAGGCAGCAGAGGCGTAATTATTAGGTTGCTGCACGTATGTGCATGCATGTGTGAGTGTGCACACATGCTTAATAGGCCTACGAGGGAAATCAAGTGTGCAGTGGTGAGTATGCAGAGGAAAACAACATACGTTCAAGCTTTCTCGCGGAGGGGTGTGGAAGTACACTGACATAAAACCTACTTTTTTAAGCCTACATATTCTATACCAGCTTTCAGTAACCACAGGCAGAACAAACCATTCAGAGGGAGGCAATGAAGACCCCCAGCTATTCTCAAAATGTTCTTAAGTGCTACTCTGTCCGCCGGGTGTTCTGAGTAGTTATGTGTAGGAGGCTTTCTGTATAATGTGTTTAACAGTCTGCTAAATGTACCGTAAGTATTGTATACCTATTGTAAGCACAGATATGGTTTATACAGTCTGGCATCACAGCAATCTAATTTTAGACTGTATAACATTAACTGCTTTGCCCACTTATGGCAAAAAATTCTAGGACAATGAGAATGTCCTGTTTGTTGTTTATAAGGTCAGATAATCTACAGTTCCCCGAAAAATGCTCATGCCCAAACTGCTGGCGGTCACCAGGGGCACATTTAGTGATCTGTGTCATGCTACACTCATTTCCCCTCGCAGACTATCATCAATTCAGATTAATAGGCAACACAACTGACAAACAAAGACCTTTAACTCTCATCTCATTTAGGCCTGAAATTCCCAGGTCTGAGGGCAAAACACAGCATGAAAGGAGTCCTGTGTGTTCAGTGATGACAAACAGCCATTTCAGGGCAGCTAGACTTGGGAACAACATGCCTGAGGAGCTCAGGCTGACTATATCATAAAAGTGTCATGTTTAAATCCCTTCTTAAAACTCACCTTTATAGATTAGCAATCATCTTTTATTATCTGTCTTTGACCTCAATTTATCATCTGCCTTTATACTTTGCTTTGCATTTACATTTCTTACCTTACTTT
The DNA here is from genome assembly GCA_900302535.1 of Neoniphon sammara. NCBI lineage: Eukaryota > Metazoa > Chordata > Actinopteri > Holocentriformes > Holocentridae > Neoniphon > Neoniphon sammara. Next base: position 73,538 of record OMKZ01018735.1, read on the forward strand.
TATTCATTTTGCTGTAAATTTGATGTCTTTTTGTATTTTTTACTCATTGTAAAGTGCTTTGTATGTTTTAAAAAGTACTGTATACTTGAAAATGCTATACCTTCTTATTATCTCAACTGAATTAAAAAAAATAGGTCTGTTTTAGAGCTGACTAAGAGGCCTTATCTCTCTTGTGAGACAAGACAACATACCGGAGTGTGCCCGGCCATCTCGATGCCAGCATCCAGGAACTCGTCAAAGTCCTGGCTGAACTTCCCAGAGGCCACAGCGAGCTGGCCACTGGAGCCCCGGGAGGCGTGGACCACCTCCCCCGCTGACTGGTTCAGGTCTGCTGCTGTCTGGTTCAGCTCACTCTGGGCCTCCTGGAAGGACTTGGAGGATGGAGGGATCTGGATGGAGGACACAGAAAGGGGATGAACTGTAAGAGATGACAAATTGTTAATAGTAAAAATCAGTAGGTGTTAACTATTGGTACCATAATTTAAGAACAGCAAAACAAATTTATTGCGGATATGCACAGCCGTGTCCTTGGAACAGCTGAAACAAACATTTGATAAAAATGTTTTAACCAAATCTTTGATAAAGATGAAGCCTCCTCTATAAAGCTGGCACCAAATGAAATGAGGTGGGTGAGAGTTCGGATTAATTAAATCCTAGCTGAAGTATTGGCACTCCAATCCAGAAATAAACACTGCAAGGGTAGTGTGTTGTGCAGAGCCATGGAGAAAGGCAACTGGGATGTCAGCCATGTGGCTGTTAGCCGTTGACAGACACAGAAAACTTGAGAAACATTCAAACTGCAGCAGTTCTGGATAGTCTGATGTCTAAAATGTTCTGAAATGCTGAGGCAAAATAACATGCCGCGAGTCAGAGTGAGGAATGAGTCGAAATATTGATGTCACAATTCAACAACAGCAGCATTGGAGACTTGTTTAAAATGGGCTACATCTTAGATTAATGCAGCATGTCATTAAAAAACTGAATGCAGGTTGGGTAAGCAGCACTCAAGGTGAATTCTAAGCGCTCTCTAAGCCTTATCCTGTGGAAATCTTGATTACACCACATAACTAAGAAATTAATTACAGGGAGGAGTGGGGTTAAAAAAAAAAAAACTACTACAAAAATAATTTGACACTTTTCTTATTGTACTGATATGTTGATTCCAAGAATGACTATTTTAGTCACATGTCGAGCTTTGAACCAGAAGTCACACGTTTAATCAAAGGATGATCTTAAGAACAGAAAACTTGGCTTTTAGAGTCTGAAAGGCCTCAAAGTTCCCCTTGCCTTTTTATATCCCTAAAGGATATTTCAGATTTCACTGTTGTGGATTAAAAGGAGAACAGAAAAAGGTTATGTCACAATGTACATTTTTATATTGTGACCCAAGTACCATAATAATCTGGTGCTGAGAGTGCTTTGGTAAGTTCAAGCCTGTACTCACAGTTTCAAGCAGTAGCTTCTTGCTGGCCTCCCCGATGCTCTTGAGAGCCATGTCAACATCCTTCTGCCCAGGCAGACAGTTGACGCAGTTGTTCAGGGAGTGGGACACGGCCTTGGCCACCTGGAACACAGAACAGGCAGGCGGGAGCATGAATATAGGTGACACATACAGTATGTGTGTGTGAGAACAGTATGTACAGTCAGCTAACATGTTCCTGAACTGGCTGTGCTGAGCTGGAAATCTGAATTCAAAATGCTAATGAGCCAGGCAGAAGTGCAGAATAATTGATGTCACCAATTTGCACTTGTGTTTCTTACAGATGCCAGCCAATATGTTTGTGTGTCCCACTGGGCGTACAACACAACACAAACTGGGCTGTCACATTACCGACTGCCAACACAGAAGCACATGACAACATGAAAAGGTCCAGAGTGAGGCATTTCATTAAGATGCCAGCAGGAGCAACAGTTCAAAAGAGCAGCCTAAGCTTATTTAATGAACTCCATTTTTTATCCCAAACCCGTTTTTGATGAGGATTTTGACAGAAAAAGAAAAAAGTGTTATATTTGCCTCTCATTTGCAAGATGACAACAACATTTTCCCTGCTGTTTCTCTGATCCCGATTAATTTCTCTACACTGGCATCAAGAAATCCATAATTTATTCATTTTGTGGAG
>OMKZ01018736.1:19760-39729 GCA_900302535.1 Neoniphon sammara
AAAAAAGAAGAAAAGAGCCCGGTGTGTGTGCGCAGGAGACAGACACACATGAAGAGGGGCCACAGTGGGTAGGAACAGTACTGAGAGGAAGTGAAAGCAAAAGAGAAAGGCAGGATTCATGGAAGAGTCAAATCCACGTGTATCAAAGCACAAGACGAAAACAGCAGCAAGATCCTGTTTATTATCTGTCTCACGATTTTTCACACATTCAGAAAGGTTGTTCTGACAGTCTGCGAGCTTGTCAGAAATTTAGGGTCCAGCCTTAAAAAACAGAACACGTGAAAGAAAAGGTGAGATTTCTCTTGCATATAATGCAGGAAAATCCTCCTGAAGCACTTTTGGAAAGTTTAATGCGTTCTGCATATTGAAGCCCACCTCCTCTCCGGTAAGAGGCTGTTATGCAATACTGAGGTGTTCAGTCTTTCCATTTTCCTGCTCAGAAGTGCGCCGATGCCACCAAGTTCAAAAGTAATTTGAATAGCAGATAAAGCTAGAACTTACTGTAGGATTAGCTAAAACAACCAAAGTCTCCGAGCAAAGGTTTTCTAAGCTGATGGGACTGGAGGCAAGATCTACCATCATAGGCTATATATTATACAGTTTATATTAAACTACTGCACATCTTTATTAATCACTGTCCTCCAAATATTCAAGAGTTCTGTATGTTTTGGTATTCAACAGACCAGCTTCTTGTAGGACCACTTTCAGAATGTCACAAATCTCCCCTGTTCACAATATATATCCTATGGCAGTTAATATAAATAAGTGACAGATTACTGATTGGCTGCACATACTGTTAGTCCAATAAAGGGGTGCAAGCTGCTTGTGTGCTATGTGGTCAAAAGCTGGTCACAGAAACTGCCATGATTTGAGGACAGTAAAGCTGAGTTATGAGACTGGCAGCGCCTTGTGAGATTTCGTTACTGAGTCACCGTCTTCCTGTGTGCCAAAATCCTGCTAAAACACAGTGTTTTATTGAGACCCAAGGAAAGGGTTGCTTCAGCTACCCATTGCCTTGAAATAATAAGCCAGCTTCAATTTGTCACTTTAATAGTAATGTTTCAAAACAAATCATCACGGCCCGATCAGATATCAAGGGGCATCCATCTTGAGTTATGGGGGATGGACCAGCTGTACACAGAGGACTGCTCACCAGAGCAATGTTCCTCTCTGTCTGCATTGCTGCGGTGGTGCTACACGTGCTAGACTCAATAGGAAAATCCACAAGTCAACTGAAAACAAATGTATCAATGAAATGACGGGGTATAATCAGACATGCCAGCGAGCCGGGGGTTCCCGCACAGCATGAAACCGAGCACGGAGGGGAAACTGAGATGACCACAAACAGTGTGGCGCTCTGTGTTCCCTGTTTCACCGGCATTATGGAATTACATCCCCGTAAATCAGCATCAACCATGCCAAAATCCAAAATAAAAACACTTGCAGGGGTGAGAACATACCATGCACTTCATTCCACGGGGCGGGATGGAGATGAATGGGGTAAAAGAGAGGGGGAAAGGGTGGTTCTTTATAAATCCTGGCATTCAAGGGCTGTAATAATAATAAAATTCTAGCTTGTTGTCTAGACACAGAGAACTTTGAGGGACTGCCAAAATTATTCTGCCACAAAAATCTTGGGGAACACAAAACTTTCATGAATCATCAAAACAAGAGACCATTAAACAATTTTATTTTTTTAGTAAAGCCGGCACCAAAGGTTGAAGGTGCAGGTAGTTTTTCTCCATGCTTATAGTCAGACAGCCACATTTAAGGGGGCTAGACTACATTTTCCAATGACATGGCAAAACATTCAGCAGATGTTGAAACAATCATCTCTCTTAACAACTTGTGAAGGCCTCATCAGTTAAAGTGAAAAAAAACAAAAACAAAAAAAAAAACAGAAGTCCACAGGGGCTGCGCTGAAAAAGGCAGTGAAGCTGGCTTACACTTGAATATGTTGGTTACTGAAATGCCTGTGCCACTTCTACCTCTATTACCCAGTGGTGGAAAGCAAAGCTGGTCTTTTGTGTGCTAGCAGCATAGCAACCAGACAGCTGGAGTTCACCCATTGTGGGCCAGGTGAGCCGTGGGTTAGATAAATACTCTATTGACCCTGGTGGAGAGCCTGCAGATAATCAGGAAAGGAAAATGAGTCTGCCAGCCAGCTGCAGCATTGTCAAACCACAAGCTGATCTTTACTCCTTTTCATTAATTAATCAAAAGCTTAATAATAAAGGATTGCCCAGACAAATCCTCCTGCTGGCTGAAAGACTGACTGGCTTGGCGTTGGCAGATTGAGCTTACTCAGCCAATCACCAAATACAGACAGTGACTTTTAGGAATTTTATGATCCACCCAAGCCATAGACTAGGGCTCATCAATTAATCAAAATATTATCAAAATCATACTATCACCAGGTGCAATGTCCAAATTGCAACAACTGCAATTTTTTGATAAAGGTAAATTGTGACTTTTTCTTTTCTTTTTTTTTTTTTTACTAAAAATGAAGGTTATATTGTAAAAGTTAGCGTTCCCACTGAAATTGTGAATCATATTATAATCACAATATCTGTAAAAATAACTGCAATTATTTTATTTTTTAACATATTGTGCAGCTCTACCATAAACAAACACTTCCAAACTGTCTTATTGATTACCTTAATTCCCAGAGGATTAGTACAACCTAGCCAGCATGTGTTATGACATGCAGGTGAGCAAGCGAAAACAGCAACTTAGGAATAATCATTCGACATGAACGTCCATGTGCATGCATGAGTAAGAACAGCCTTTACTGTCTGTTACAAAGAAATTGTAATTCTTCATTTACATAACCCTCGAGACATGCACACACACACACACACACACACACACACACACACACACACACACACACACTGAAGGCCTATGCAGTGCTACAGGGACATCTACAACGTAGTTTCAATATTTTGCATAAATAATAGACTCAATAATTACTAAGGATCCAAAACAGATTAATCAGGATTAAAGCAAATGTTATACACCCCTTAGAAAATATTCAACCACCTATTCTGCAGCCCTTTAAGTAAAAGTTTTAATTCATTTTGCGGAAGCCAAGTGGTACAAGTGTATGCAACTTGTTTTAACTCTTGAGTCAGAATTTAAGATTTGTAATTACTAAATGTCCGGTGAGAATTAACCAATCTTTTGTTTTTTATTTTTTTCATCCTTTGGCTAAAAAGTGAGTAAAATTAGCACATCATAGTGCCAGTTCCACTGGGTCTAATACAACACTGTCCTCCACTGCATTTTCCTTTTAGATTTACTAGGGAAAAAGAAGTATGAACTTACAGCTGGAACAGTTAGATCATAGAGCGAACATAAAGGTTTCCATATGAGGGGAGGCCACGTGAACACTGAATGACTGACTGACGGAAAAGAGGGAGGACTCACTGTGTGTGTGTGTGTGTGTGTGTGTGTGTGTGTAGAACCTGTGTAATGTGTGTGTGGTCATCTGGAGTATATGCTAAGCGAGGCAGACTAAACAGACTTGGAGGAAGTTTTGGTATAGAGCTATGTACTGCATGACAACACCTGACCACAACACAGTGACCCCAAACGCTAAAGAGGTGAGTTCAGAGACACACACACACACACACACACACACACACACACACCACTTGCATAACACAGGAATACTGCCTCTTCCCTGACAAGGCCTGTGCACACAGACAATAGACTATAATACAGAATATTTAGACTGGAAGATAATTCAGTACAATGTACACGACCAGACTACTCCACTGAGTCATTCACAACAGATGAAATACAATCTTAAATGAGCCTAATTATTCTAGCCACAGACTATGCATTCACTCACACACAGCTGCTGATGCTTGCACAGCACTCACACTGTTCATTACTAGGTCTAGCGCTCACCTCTGCCTTGCAGACCCAGGGCAAAGCATTCAAGCACCAACCTACAACCCATAATGCTCAGTCAGGGTTCTCTCTAGCAATTTAAGACTAGGCATCCAACTTAATTGTTTTTAACCCCCCAAATGTGCATGATAAACTCTTAAATTGTAATAATGTCAATGCAAATTGGTTGGTAATTTTCCTTGTGCAAGGTTAATGCAAACTGTCCTGATTACTGCAGAGCAGTCGCACATTTTGGCCCTTTTATGCGTATCTCACTTATTTTGTAACACACTTGGGTTGGCTTAAACTATGACTACGTTTACATGCAGTCAAAGAACCCGATCATAACCGGAATATTAGCAATAACCCGGTTGCGCACGGCCATGTAAACACCAGTAACCCTTTTGAAAAACTGGATAACCTGTTTGCTCACGCATGTAAACGGGTTATTCCGAATGTTTCAGAAACCGGAATATTGACCTTAACCCGAATATTGACTGCATGTAAACGTAGTCTACGATGTGCATAGTTTGACACAAAGATCCTACGGGTTAAATATACCAAGAGGAAACTGCTGAGATGTGGTTATTGATTGTCATGCTAGAACATCAATTTTCGTTTCAACCTCATTTCAATGCTCTCATCTAAAAAAGAGATATTGGGAAAAATGGGGCAAAGCTACATTTGTAGAATTAATTTAAAGGACGCAGCACAATGCATGTGCAATAGAAAGATGCAGAGATAATACATTCTCATGCTTGAGATGAAACGGAGCACAATACATTTAATACATTTAATGTGATCTCAGACTTAGTTCTACATTTCATTTAGTTTATATTTTTGTATGCTGTGCATTGATTTTACGCCCTGATTTAGGTTTTGATTAATGTTACAGAATGTATATATCAGTGATGGATCACATACTGACTGAGGTCTGTTCATTATTATTCAACACCACATCAAGATTGGTTCTTATGAATGATTGACAGCTACACAAGGTGAGGCTAAGCTGAGCAAGATGCTGACAGATTCACCTTCACAAGCCTGGAGGGCATTCTGCGGTTAAAGCCTACTCTTATGCACATACAGTAGCTCCTTTACTGCTTTTACACCACGAGGGAATATTAGCGGCAAGCTGAGTTTGTTAACTTGCAAGTGAAGTTTGACATACATGGGAGAGTGATTAGGTTGAAAGCTCTCTAAATAAAACTAAGTTGGAACCATGTTCAGTGGTTCGTTGCAAGGAAAAGACACTATAGGCCTGAAAGGTGTCCACCAACTTTTTCAGCAGCAATAGCTACAAATGTAAATTTTCCATTCATTTTTCTCCATATACAAAAAAGAAATAAAATAAAATAACATAAAAATAAAAATAAACAATATAAATACTGTGCACTATACACTAGGACCCTTCAAACTCAACTGGCAAAAATGTGGAATAAGCATATGTAATCATTCCAACCATGTAGTCTCAACCATCAAATTATGTGCTTATTCCACATTTTTGCTCAGTTAAGCCCATTTACATAGTGCACTTTAGTTGTAAAAGCAAAAGTAGCTGGAGGAATGAAAGGAGGAGTTTGTAGTTGAATAGTTGAGAATAAGAACAACTAGGAGGTGTAGCTGTTGGAGGAGTTGGAATATTCTGGAATAACTCCTCCTTCCACAGAAGTGGAAGGAGGAGTTGTGGCAGGAAGAAGAGGAGTAATAGGAGAAACAGTAGTGGAAGTCCACAAAGTACATTGACTACCATGAATTTAATAGGTCCAGCTACTATGAACTGCTGCATTGCCAGCCGATGACACATCAATTAGGCTAAGAGAAAATTATAAAAGAAAGGTTAAATGTTTCAAAAAATCTATAGGAGATCCAAAAGAGTGAATTAATCTGCACACCTCCTAAAGTAACTGAACCTTTAAAATTTTGACTGCTAAAGGCTAAATAGTGGGAATAACAAGAGTGTACTTGCTTTCAGCTAGCCTAGGAATAGAACTGCAACTACTGATATGTAACGATTCTCACGCCTGAGCTGTTGTCATTAAAACAAAAGAAGACACCAGGTCTGACAGAAACATCGCGGTGGATTGACACCAATCAGACACTGGTTGTTTGCTGACTAACCTTTGCTATTTCAAGCATGCTCAATTTTGGAGAGAGTAACTTTTCTGTGGTAACGGTAACTTCTCCAATTGGTGGAACTTGTCTTGCGGTATTTAACAAGGGAACTAAGGGATTAAATGCAATTTCTTAACTGAGAAGAGGGCATGTCAGAAGAAAAAAGAATGAGTAAGGATTTAAAGAGAAAATAAAAGATGACCAGAGGATATATATGAGAGATGCGTAGCCGAGCAAAGTAAAAACACGTGAGAAAAGCTGAAGGAAGGACAGATGATGAGAGAAGAAGGGCTGACAGAGGAAGAGAGGAAGAAATAAGGGGAGAAGAACAGATGCAGTGGGAGATTGCCCCATATGGGCTGCTCTCTTGTCTACGCAGATCAAGTGTGAAAGGTTTGCACTGCAGCACGTAAACACACAGGCTGCCAAGCAAGGACGTACAGTAAGCACACACAAGTTCACTTGCATACACCACATATATCTATTTACAATCTCTTAGACTCATGCACACACCTCCTTTCAAGTCTCCCAGAGGAGTGTAACATCGCGCTGGCATGTCAAGAAATCATAGTGACAGACAGGCCCACAGAAAAAACTGTGTAGAAAATGTAGCCAAGTCAAGAACTGTCTTTGATTTAAGAGAGAGGAAAATCAGAAGTAAGCAGTATGGAAATGAGCATGTAGGCCTGAGCATATCATACCCCTGTGCTTGCTGGCTTAAACACAAGAAGCACTGAGGCTCAGACTTCAAAGGCAGTGGACTGCAAAGACAGTTCGCCCACTGACCTCCACTGATATTCAGCTCAGGAAATAACACTGGGTCTTTTCAGTGTAGTATAGGGGAGTAGAGAAGAGATATGGGGTGCATACAGAACACTTTAGGCTTACTTGTCTGGGTAGCTCACGCCAACGTGCAATCTTCCACATGGACTATTCCTAATGCTGTGAGCTTGAATCTGCATCACATTTTCTGCATATCACATCGTCTTGTCTTTTCTGTGATTCTCAACTGTGTAAAATCTAAGCTCATAAAACACAAGTGCAACTGAAATCATCTTTAAAAAAGAAACTGTATTGAGGAACAGTAGCGTTCCAGTCATATTTTTGAGGTGGACATTCTCTTGTTAAGACATCATTAAAAACACGGCATAGTCTAATTCAGAAATGTATAGGCCCATGCCCTAGTTTTCAAGTCTAAGTTCTCAATCATAAATTTCTGGCACTGCCTATTGATTGCTCCAAAACTGGGTCAAACTGCACTTTCTGCCAAAGCATTGCTTGTCTCCAAATTAAGCTTATGTTGGGGATGCATGAAAGACACAGGGATAAAACCCAGAAAACACGTCACTCTGTGAAACACCGTGCACTAATGAATCATATTTGCTAACTGCGGTCCACTTTTGAACTGTCAAAACGCAACATTGTTTAGTTTCAAAAAGTCACACTCGGAACTGAAACATCTAGACATAACAAAGTGAATTATATCACCAGCACGTGCTTGGTCCAAGTCCCCACATTACTAGCAGCTCATGATGTGCTGATTAACAGTGACTGTCACTATGTAATCTGCTTTCATTCAAATCATCTGGACCAGCCAGCAAGACTGGCAAGCAGTGCTAATACTACCAACTTAATCCAGCCATGAGGAGGAAGAGGAACTGGGTCAGAGAGGGTAGTGAGACCAGTTTTCAGTGTCACCTCAATCATCTATCTCACCTTGTTCTCAAACCTGTGGACTAAAAACCAAGGGATGGGTACCACAGCCCCAACACAAGCATATACAGAGAGCTATGACTCCAAAAAAGGGTTTTAACACCCTGCTCCACCAACCCTCATGCTACTTTACCTGACTGTGCAACTATATTTAAATATAGATTTAAAAATTTTAATTTTTCACTTTCTTAGGGTTAGGCTTAGGGTTATTATTAAATTTCTTTTCACTCTCTATAAAGCATGTTGTGGTCCCACACTCATCCCACAACCCAAACCTGCAAGCTGAAAACTCCTGTTTGACCTGTTTGGTTTCTCACTAACACCGCAGTCCACAGTGTACTCCTTTTGCTACATGCCTAAAAACACTCCCTATATTTCAGGAAGCCAGAGGGCCTTATTTAGCTCAACACTGCATTCAAACAGCACATCCTGTAGAACTTCAATGATGTGTATGAGTGTGTGTGTGTTCATGTGCGATTGTCTTCTGTTTTAGGAGTGCATCAGTGCTTGCACATACAAGCAAACTGACACAGCTGTAGTTTCTGAATGCTGAGACAGTGGCCCCTGATAACTTCCCTAAAATGCACTCTGCCCCGGTGCTAAAGCTGGGCCTGGGACAGAGGCTGGATCTTTATCTTAATCACCAGCTTCCTGGCTTTTCCCCCTGCAAAACACACACACACACACACACACACACACACACACACACACAAGCTCCAGAGCCAACTTCCCAAAATGCTGGACTGAGGAGGATGTACACATGCTTGCACACACAAGGCATGACAGAAGATGAGAAATATGCATACGTGTGTGGGTTTGCTTGCTTGCATGAGAGTCAAACACACACACTGGACAGGGAGAATCCTGAGAGGTTTCTTCCAGTCTCTCCCTGCTTGCTGCATGCCAACTGGAGGCGATGGAGCAAATGGATCACACAGGCAGGTTTGCTCCCTTATAGCAGCAGCAGCAGCCATGCTGTAGCCACAGGGTCACATCTAAAGGGAGATGGGAGATGGACTTATCCCCCATTGTTACCATAAAACATATAACATCATTCATGCTTGAGAACTACAGATTTCAGCAACAAAAAGTGAAAAGTGAGGGAAAACTTATTTGATTCGGGGAAAAGATACACTAACTCTGTGTGAACTCAAGGCAGAAGGAGGACGACAGTGACTGTCACCTCCCTGCGGTGGTAGAAATAGCAGCTCCCCAAATCTAAGATTGTTCTGCTTTACAAGCTTGGCAGCAAACTGGGGGGCACCACAATCCACTGTCTACCAGGAAACTCATACTAAGATGTTTTTATATAATTCAAGCATCAAAGAGCAGCTGTCCCAGATAAGCATTTCAAGAACAGAGGAGGTGCTCCAAAACAGTCTTTGTGAGAAACTAAATGGTTGGATTTGAACGCAGTATGGGATGCCCAAACTGAGGATGAATATGGTCAAAATCCTGCAGTGTGTGTAAACCCACCATACACAAATTCTAATCCACTGCAGTGACGAAAGGGGAGCCCGGTGGGAGCGGGGAAACTATAACAGCACCATTTGAACTGATCTCCCCCTCTGTCTTCTGATCTATGAAAAGCAAAGTGTCAACAAAGCATCAACAAACTGGAGGAGAACATCAAGAACAAAAGCGCTCACAGCAAATGTCTGTGAGGAACGCAGCCAGAACAACCACTAGTCAGGGCTGAGCCTTGGTTAACGTCAGCCATACTCAAAATTACATCTGAAAGGAACGGTAAATAAATTGGAGGTAAGCTGAGAGCCCTGAGAGTAAAGGCTGGCTAAAACAGCAAACATGCAAACAAATATCCTGAGAAACTCTCCCTGAGTTGCTGACAGACCTGCAGCCTGAGCTGGCAAGAGATAGTAGTGGTATTGATGACAGCCCAAGCAGCAATTAGCCTAGGCAGTGGTTCTGCAAAGACCTGTGGCCATATGAGGACATTAGGGAAAGCTAGTGGAAAGGCACAGGGCTACCTAGTAAAACTGTGACTGACAGAGTCCAAAGGTAACTTTCTGGCTTATCAGCTAACAGCTGGTAAGCAAAAAAAAACATAAGTACCAAGTAGGGAATAATTTTACCAGCCAAGAATTATTTTCCCTTCCTTATTTACCACGATATCGATATGGTGAAAATATTGTAGGAATGACTACTGGCGCTTTTGCAAAATATTTATACAATGAGATTTTTGATAATCAGTCATTAGTAATGTGGACATCACGACCAGGTAGAGGAATCATGAACAGGTAGAGGAAAATAACAGAACTAGAGTCGGTTAAGTTTGGAAAACTGCATCCCTTTACTGCAACCTTCAAAACCAGGAAACAACACCACTTATGCCATATCACGATTTAAGATATCCAAAATCCAAGAAGATATCTGGTCTTATATCATGATGTTGTGTGTACAGAATCACATAATTTGCTCACTTACTTATACAAATAATAAACGGTGTAATTCATATTTGATCCTTTGCATAAGTCATGAGTAAATTTTATATGTTTTAACTGTGCAATTCGACATATTTCTAAAGAAAAGACCATTTTAAAACGTAAAGCAGACAAAGATAAAATTATTGTCTTCCAGTGATCTGGCTGGTTTGTGCTCAGAGAGCATTCAGGGGCCAGCAAGGACAAAGTTTGAGGGGAAAAAAAGGCTATATAACTCAGGCATTTTAATGCTGACGTATCATGAAGTCACTGGCCAACGAGACGGGTGACCCTTGCTAATTTATCCACCAAAGATATATTTTACCAGCATTCGACACCTGCTGGGTTTTGATTTTGGAACGAATTCCAACAAGTTCCAATAAGCTTATGTAGTTTAAAAAAGGTTTCCAAACACTTGTGCTTCTCCAGATCCAAGCTTCTGGTTGAAACAATTTCCCTTCCCTCTGTCATAGAAACAAGCATGCAGATTATGGGAGAGACTATAGAGCAGACAGCATAAAATTGGACAGCTGCCAGTATGCAATGTTAGGCCTAAATGCATACAGACTCAGACACATAAATGAGGTGCGGGCACAGCTAGACATGTGCTGGTAATTCACATGAGTCTATAAGTAGAAAGAGTATCAGTGATCCTCAGTCAGTGTTTGAGCAGCAGTGTGATTTTGGTCATGAACCCCAATCTCTCTACCTCCCTCCCCTCATCACACTGTCTCGCTTGCTCTTCAAAATGCAAATTAGTTTTATTGGCATTCTGGTGAAGGAGAGACAGAGGATGTGTCTATGATCAGAAAAGACTCACATTTCCTCTCTGAGGTTTCACATTCCTAAGATTCCATCTGAAGACCACTGCAGCCCATTTAAAACCATTCCCCATATGGAGGAAAAAACGACCAAGAGCAGGCGAGCAGGAAGGAGTGCAGGGTAGGACCTGAGCTATGCAAGTTCACTTCTTTCTGCAGTACCACTCAAGTACATTTTCTATTTTTTTTTAATAATTACAGCAATATTTTCTTCTAGGAAATGGAACCTGCTGTCCACCTGCAGCACATTATGTTCAAGGGGCTAGGAATTTTCTTCAAAATGCTGTAGCAGAGCTGAAATGTATTGTACCAAAATCATATCATTTAGACCTTTAATCCTTGGTTATGCTATGCTTTGGGAATAACAAGAGGTCCTGTATTGCTGTAAATCTAAAAAAAAAAAAAAAATAATGATAGCGGGTCTACCACCAATCATAGGTATATACCCATCTCATCAGAGAGACAGAAGCAAAAGCTCCCTGTGTCTTTAATTCAGTCATATTCTAGCGAGCATATTACCAGATTAAATATTTCATTTGGCTGCTAGCAGAATATAGAGATGAGAGGTTGGGAATCTGCTTTTGACCTGATGATGCAAGGGAAACATAAAATGCTACAGCTGCAATCTCCCTCCCAGTCAAAACACAGCTCTTTAATGCAAAGCAGAAAATGTTTGGGTGGTTGCAAAGTACAAATCCCTTAAGGAAGAGGGATGGATATATTTTAGTAAACAGGTAGCATAATATCTCACATGCAGCAATTTCTACCAAGATTGTTCTTGTTAGATTATCACTCTCTTACAGAAAGAGGCTATCTAAATAGGCTAGACTAAACACTGTGTGACTGGCACCGGAGTTTGTAACAGAATTTTGCCTGATGATGTTAGTAGTATTTTGGCACAAACCTAATGGCTGATCCCACAACCGCTGAAATGTTATTATGAAGTCTAAGCTACACAAGATTCATACATAGGACAAATTACTAAGGATATGCTGAGAATAGTGATTACAAGTAATAACAGTTCTCCCTTATTGGCATAATACCCAATTTAAGTGTTGGAGTAACAGTTGGCTACATCCAAAAGACTTCATCAGAGTGCAGTGGCACAGATTTGGCTATATTAAGCTTATGTACTCCAAGTAAGCTAGATAGGTTTTGGGAAATAACCATCAGTGACGATGCAGCAACGTTAGTTAGCTAATACAACATTAACATTGTTGTTGTTAGAGCTAATATTTGCTAACACGCAAGTGGCTCGTTGGCTGACCCTCAATATTCCTGTGTGTTTAGCAGCTGGGTGTACAAGCTAACATGAGTTGCTTTAGGTCAAACTCCAAACAGAAAGAGCGTTAAAAGTCAAAAACTTCGGGTCATTGAAAATTTCACCAGCACACGACATACACTCGCCAGTGTGCAGTTGTACCATCGAGAGACGTTAGCTAGCATGCTTGGCTGACTAGCAGGCTACTTGCTAACGTTTCTGAGCCGTTGAGGAGGCAGCGAGGGGGTTTAAATTCTCTTACCTGTCAACCGCAGCTTTACTGGGCCATTTCTCCTGACGCCTTGGTTAGACATTCCCCTTTGTGTTCCAGCTTGATTAAATTTTTATTTTAAAAAAGTGTCTAATACATGTGTCGACGTATGGCTTTCTAAAAATTAAATCCCACAAAACAACCCTTTGCTAGCTATGGCTTAGCTTGTAGTATCACCATTGCAAATCATACTGACTGTGAATGCAAAAGAATGGTGTCACAGTCATATCGCTGTCATAACACTCCGCTCTTGAGCTCATATTCCGAAAAAAATGCAAGTAGCTAAACCCACGAATCTCTTCATCCTGTGAACCACAGGTATGGATAGTCCGAGTGTTTCAAACACCAAATCAATTGAACGGTTCGCCCTCCATCCGGACAGACGCCTGTGTAAGGAGCCGCGCTGCTTGCACTGAAGTTGGTCGTAATGACGAAGACGACTCTGCTGCAGGCTTTATTAAGTTAGAAAGAATATGGTAATTCACTTCCGGACTCACCTTTCAAAATAAAATCCTTGTGAACGAATATATGTTTCAACGACAAGTTAGCAAAGTGAAAATGTAAACATATGTTTAATGAATAATCTATAGTAAACAAAAATAGTTATTTCCCAAAGTGTCGTTTTCGATTAATATAGTAATCCCCATATATGCTATGCAAGATGCCATATTTCCAGGGGCTACCACAAATAGTTACAAAACGAGCAAATATTACAAATTGGAATCATGTCTATAAGCTTATCTTTAAAAGTATTTTAACAACACCTTGCTCCGCCTGGCACCGCTGGTTAAAATGCCAGGTGTGTCTGTGTCAAACTAAATCGATGCAGTTTGACCCTCATGTACTGTAGCACCAGTCTCACAAAAACAATTTTAGGCCGTCTCAGTAGGCGCTTGTATTTAATTTTGAAGGCTAAACCCTCTTACTTCCGGAATGAACATGGCTCCCCGGCTGGCTTGACGTCGCTCGCTTACACACGAGTGAGATGTAAAATTCATGTGAATACAGTTATGGCTGGGTGGTGGCAATTTCTATTCAGAAATCACGCACTGCCTGTTCACACCGGCTTCATTCTAAATCATGAATGGCTGAATACGTAAAGCGTGAGGTAAAGAACAGAATCTATTTAAGACTGGTTATCTCCTGCAGAAAAGAAAGACACAATCCTATAATAAATGCAAGGATACTATACATACGTCCATACGTGATTTGAAATATAAGGCATGCAGCTACTACCAGTCAGAAATAGCACCACAGACAATCAGATAAAAAATGCCATTAATTATGATAAGGTAAATTTAAACATCTTGAGTCTCTGGGCAGCTTCTACTCTGACACTCACCCCACCGCCACCTCATTACAGCCATATCCCTCTGAATATCATATTACTACATGCAGTGAAAAGGCTTTCATTCATTAAGCATTTTACAACTAAACTAAGGGCAGGAGAGGGTTCACTGTAGCTTGCAGGTCGTTAAGGAGCAAATACAATAGAGTCACAGTGTCTCCTGGTGGTGACAAGGATACACTGACCTTCTCTCCCAATTTCCATTGTAAATGCCTCAAGGCCCCACAAACTATAAAACTGAAACATTATTGCTAAGAACCACTGATGTGCTTGTTGGCATGAGATCAAATCCCACTTAAACTTACTTTTTCATGTCTTCCTTTCACCAATAAACATGTATTTTTCCTGTATCCTCATATTCTGCTGATAGGAAAAACACCCATCATGACATCATTTCTTAATAAAATTTATTTACAAATCTTGCATTAAAAATGTGGATATTTTTTCTTTATACTGTTATGTACAGGCCTGAAATAAAGGACAACTGAACAAATACAAAATACAGACAAGAAATAATAAAATAAAAACTTTTTTTTAAAGGAGAAGAGCAAATCGGACTTGTTAAAAGTTGAAAGTACTTTGGTTGTCATGGATCTGGAAGGCAAAAGTGTCTGTACTGGCCTCAGGAGTCAGAGAGTTATCCTCTTCATTCTGAAAGACAAGTGAGGAGGACAGGAGGAGAGAAGAATTAGAGGATTAACCAAGTCTTAGTACATTTTGGGGATGGTTTCATCGACGTGGATTAAGCTAAATTCTGCAGACCAGGATGTTTTCTGTCAGTGGAGACCTGTGTCTGAAAAAGCATCCTTTGTACTTTGCAACTGAGCTGTCTGATTAGCCTCGCCAAGACTAACATCAGAGGCAGATCAAGTATGCAAAATCATAATCATCTAATCATTTTAATGACAATTTTTAAAGCTATCGTTTAGTGATTTGATCAGGCCAAAAATGGCAAAAGCAGGAAAACAACAAAACCTCCATTAAACTCAAATGCTGTCAAGAACGATGAAACTCCTTTGGTAGAAGGAATCCCTGGACATTATCAGCAGCACTCACCTCTCCAGAGAAGTATTTCTCTATGATATTTCGAGCGGCCCTGTAGACGGCTTCGTTCTCGTGGGACTGCAGCGCTTCGATCTTGTCCAGACCACCACACTCCTCAATCATCAGGCACAGCTTCTCAGTCTGCTGAAGTTTTTCTGTGGTCTGTTGAAAGGTTAAAAAAATTAATTAATTAATTAACTCTGGGAGCACAGGCTAATAATACACACAATATGAACATGTGCCAAATCAATTTAACTGTAAGATCCATGTGACAACCGTCAAGAACCCATCTGTATCATGCAGTGTATGATGCGACCCAGATTAAAATGTGCAAATCATCATGCTGCCTAATCTCAGAAACCCAGAACACAAATCTCCATTTTCCCCTGGGACTTAAATACAGATGTCTGCTGGCAGAAGAGATTACACGGGTACAAGTCAAGGCCATTCCCTGTTAAATTTAATCAATTTCAAGTGTCAGTTTTTACAGTGATTTCTCAGCCATGGTCTAGCATTAGCCCTCTGAAGATGCAGACTTTCAGTTTACATTCCTTTACTTGTCCAAACTAAGGTCCTAAATCATTCTTTTAACTCACCATGAAAATATTGGAGATAGCGTCCAGGATGACCAGGATGATCTTGCTGTCTTTGACTGTCAGCAGGTTTAACAGAGGCTCCAGCACATTGCACTGGACCAGGTAGATGACTTGCTCCAGCGTGCCACTGCTGGTGTAGTTGGTGATGGCCCACACCGCCTCCCTCTGAGTCTTATAATCTCCCTGAACACACAACACATTTTTGGAATTTATCCCCAACGCGCTCAGCAAGAGAAACTCACAATGAGTGCAGAAGATGAATAGGAATGAATAAATTAAGGAGAATTAATTAACATTTGTGAGTCATCATAATTGTAAGTACCTTAGTGCTTACAAAATCAGAAGGGGGCAACAACAGTGCTAAGGGGCCAGAAAATTACAGACTGATCTTTTATTTGCTTCTTACTTTGTAACTGGAGAAACTAAGCATCATTGACTGTAGGCAGACGAGGAGGTGTGTGTGTGTATATTAATTATTTTACAGAGTGGTATTACACATAAAGCTTGAGTTTTATGACTAGTTTGCAAACCCTCTTAGTTCAAAAGTATCAGTTTCTGTTCAGTCCATGCATCAGAGCTTGACACACAGGGCTTGTAACCCTTTGGGCTTTTGGGGACATTATTTTAGCCTGTAAAGCCCTTTAAGATTCTAAACAATGATTAAAGGAAGTAAATAAAATTGAATACGGCAGAACAGGATGAACCAGTGTAACCGGAGACTGCTCAATTCAATAAGCTCCAGTCAGTCTATTTATTACAAACTAAGAGTTGCCAGCTTCATCAAAGAAGGCCCGCATTAAATGTGGAGGAAAAGTCTCGTTAGGACTGGGCTAAGAAGTCAGATCTATTTTCTGTCTCTCTCTGACCTGTTGGAGGAGCTCCACCAGGATGGGCACCAGGCCTGCATTGATAACCTCCTGGATCTGGGTGTCCTTGCCGGCGGTGATGTTGGACACTGTCCAGGCCGCCTCTTTCTGGATGCTGGACTTGTGGTGGCACAGAAGGCCAGGGAAGATGGCCAGGGCACCCGCGTTGAGCACGCTCTGGGTCTGCTCGTCTGTCCCCGTCACGACGTTGCCCAGCGACCGCAGGGCCGGACTCTGGGAGGGAGAGGAGAGCGAGTCGGTTACTGATGAGAGGTGTTAGAGATTCAGAGCAATAACATCGTGCAGGGGAAAAGAGTTTTGGCACCTAAATACATGAGATTCGAATGTTAGATGTTACAATGCCTGGGTATGAGTAATGTTTATATTTGTATGTTTTAGGCTTCTAGCTGATGCTGCCATCTGGAGCAACTAACAAACAGTACAACACCATAACCAACCAGTAAACTGTAGCTATAAAATATCATTTAAGAGAGAAGTGGTGAGAAGAGAAAATTTTAAAAAGCTAAGGAGAGAAGTAGAAGGGCCTCATGCCTTATAGGGGCATGCTAGAGGGATTAAACGTGGAAGATGTGAGTGGAGGGATACAGCTCAGTGGAAGAGAATTCTTGAAGAGATGAGTTTTCATCCTACGATGGAGGGTATTTCAGCCAAATGCACTATTAAACCTGACAGCATCAGCAATTATTTAAAAAGGGGAATTAAGTAATCTATGACTCTCATCAATCTCTATAACAACCTAAGAATTGCAGCAGCATTGGAAGGTCAATGAAGCAGCCTACAGTGGCATATAATTGACATAATTGAAATAATTCAAGTCATATTTTCATAACAGAGATGAGTAAGCTAGCCAATTAGAGCAGAGATCCAACAGAAACAGCCAGTGAGGAAGTAATATGTCACTGTCAAGCTAAGCTATTATAATAATACTGCTCTTTGTTTGAGAAGTAGGCTGTTGAGCCTCCATCAGAAAATGTGTCATGACGCTGATTGTTTGTTTGTAGTATTGGCCGCCAAAGCACTTGAAAATACAAGTGTGTGCATGGGGCGTTTTTATTCCAGACCGCAACATCGGCTAGAATGTTTTGAAAGTGGGGCCGCTCCTTTATTCTTGCTGGTCTAGGTGGGTAGGTGTGGCTTTCATGCCTGGCTGAAGCGCTGGCAAAGACGGCGCGCGCACACACACACACACACACACACACACACACACACACACACACACACAAAAATACCACGCGCTCACCACCCGACCAAAGCCAGTGACTTTGAATGATTGAACCATTCAGGTACAATTTACTCACATTTTACACTGCAACAAACCATTTTGCAAATCATATAAGAGCACTAAAGATTTCATAACACATAATCAAAATCTCTTGATTTTCAAATTTTAACTTTTGAATTTTATTCTCAACAGCTTCATGGCATCGGCGTTTCTTGTCTAATCAGTTAGGTTTACTGACAGCACAAGTCGTGAATTTGATGCTGTTAGTCAGTTCAAAATGACCGCAGCCTCCTGTTGTCAGACGCCCCCTGAATGCACCATCAGGAAGGCTTTGAGATCCGTTCAAATCACTCTGCCTAATTTCAAGTCATCAAAACACAACATTGCTGCTTTTTTTTAGGAATACCGATGAGGACTTCTGTATTGCGGTGATGGAATACTGTGTGGAGAAAGTTTGAAGTCTCTGAGAGTTAATTTTCATATTGTGCTGGAATGAACGGAATCCAAAGGCCCGATTAAAGGCAGGAAAAATTATATCAGAGTTCTAAAATACAACTGTTTGCTTTGGGAAACAATTTGCATAAATGTTTGCAAAAATACTTTTTGTAGATATTAGGCTAACTATGTAAAATCACTGGTAAAGTCCTTTAATGTTGTCTTCACTCTAGCTAAAACACAATGAGTAAAAATGGCATTAGGGAACCACTCCAATATTTGTATGTAGCTCAAAGACAAATTAACTGTTTGGATCTAATATGCCGTGTCTTAAGTGAAATTTGCCTTGCCACAGATATTTAAACGGTTCGCCCCGCCCCTTGTCGGTACGTCAGAATCTCGCTGGCGACTTGAATAAAGGAACGGACCCAGTAATAAATCTCAGCACCTGGTAAACTACTTATTGAGCCATTTGTATTGATCAATAGCTCTATTAAGCTTCCACAGATATATTAATTTTACACATTTTGTATCATGGGACAGAACGAATCTTACTTTTGGCACCTTTAAATGCCACACATAACATTCTAACAGACCAAAACAAGCACCACATACCACAATGGAGAGTTCTCCACAGGCTAGCAGCTGTACAAGGAGGGGCACCAGGCCGGCCTGCACCACCACCTCTATTCTCTCGTTGGGGCCGTCGGTCAGGTAAGACACGGCCCAGCAGGTGTCGGCCAGCACCTCCCTGTCATCGTGGTGCAGGAGGCGCACCAGGGCCGGGAGCAGCTGCTGCACCGCCTCTAGAGGAGGAGCCGGGTTCTTGTTCCGACACAGGTTGGATAGCGTCCAGGTGACGTTGCGCATGTAGCCAGACTGGCGTGGTGAGAAAGGGTCAAGTGTCATCTGTCATGTTTGACAATATGGTAATTGTCAGTGGCATACACCTTGCCACTGACAGGTTTCAAGCTGATTCGCAGACATCTGCCCTCTCTGAACAGCACTGAATTACCAGCAGAGGTCTGGTGACAGGAAACCTTTAACCTCCAGACCTCAGGAATGTTCTTCCCACACATCAAACCTGTCAGTGATTTTCATCGGCAACTCCAACTTCTAGCTGAAATTACGCTCTGCATTTTGAGTTATCTTTTAATTATTAAGAGTCATATTAATAAGGGTAATAATAAGGGTAATTAATGAGCAGCGGAGCTTTAAAAAGATATGGTGCCCCTTGACAGTTTGACTGTATTGTGGGAGCTGCTGTGCGACGCCTCCCTGGATTATCACGGTCCCCCAGTAAATTATTCTACTGTCTGACTGACTGAATTACTGAGGTGCACAGGCAAAAACCAAATTACTGACCTCCCCTGTTAATACCAGTGCCGTCTGAGAGAGCTTTAGTGTGTATTTATTTGGTCGTTTCCAAAATGCTTTGTTATTTTGTACTTTGGCCTTTCTTTTGCTTCACCATAAAAATAAATCTCTACAAAAATGGCTTCAGACCAAACCCAGGGCTCAGAGTGCCATTCAACAAAATGTCTCTGAATGCCAGCAGTGCAGGACTGTTACATATATGTGGACACTCACAGGAAAGACAGACAGGTCGGGGGCTGACAGCAGGGCCAGGAGCGGATGGAGGCCACCGTGTTTGATCACTTCGTCTCTGTAGTTGGATCCATCACCTGAGTTAGTAAAAAGATTCATCTCGTGTCAACGCCATAAAAGTGGCACTTTCTCAGAATAGGAAAAAGACTGTAATAAAATGTTTAATAATGTCATGGAAAGTACCAAAAGTTTGATGAATGAGCCCCAGGAGGCACACTGGTTACTAGGGCTGGGTAATTAATTGAATTTCATTTTTGATTATAATTTTGGCTTCCCATGATTGTGAAAACAAGAAAATGACGATAAAATA
>OMKZ01018736.1:40035-50102 GCA_900302535.1 Neoniphon sammara
TTCAGTTATGTTTTAAGTCCAAGGAAATCCACTGTTTAAATTTTTGTTTTTTTTCAATTCAATAAAAGCATGATGTTCCCAAAGTCAACGAGTAATAGTGTTGAATAATTGTGATCTCAATATTGACCAAAATAATCATGATTATGGTTTTTGCCACAGTCAAGCACCCCTAATGGTTACCATGGAAAATTTGACATTTAGCTGAACATTTCATCTTACTTTGAGCTAACTTTCTGCATTTTACACTCATTCCTACATACAAACACTGCTTTTCCTATCAGCAGATATTCATGATACACTGGTACTTTTTCAAAACACTCATTCTCTACGCTTATAGCCTCAATGGCTCAGAAAAAAAATAGCCAACGACTGAAAGACTGACAGAAGCCTTGACTTCTGAAGCCTTATCTTGCAAGAATCACCTTTGGACGACCAACCCCGTGTAACATTCAACAACTCCACATCTACAGGTTGTGAAACACACTTGTGAATTAACCTGATAGCTTCAAAGGTTACATTCTGTGGAAGCCCACCAATATCATGATGCAAAACAAAGGAGACATTATTGCATACCACAATCTACACCATATCCTCAAACCACAATGATCCAAGTCATATGAGCTGAAAAACACAACAACACAGGCAATAATGAAGCAAAAGGAGTGAAAGAAGCATCTCAAATAGAAAGGGATGGAAGCACTGCCACACTGACACTACCTGCAATGTTGCCCAGAGCCCAGATGGCCTGTTCGCTGATGTGGGGGTGCGGTGAGTTCACCAGGCTGATGAAGGCAGGAATGGCCCCCCCTTCCACCACAGCGGTGGTCTGGTCTGAGGTGCCTGAGGCGATGTTGGTCAGGGCCCAGGCTGCCTCGAACTGGATAGGGGGGCATTCGGACAGGACCAGAAAGCTGACGAGCTTGGGGATGAGGCCAGCGGCAATGATGCTGTCAATGGGCGGGTGTTTCTCTCTGGAGAGCAGCTTTCTGCATGGTGGAAATAAAGAAGACAGATGGGGAGTCAGTAAAGGGAAATTATTTTATAGAGAGAGGAAGGAAATTTCAAGCATCAGTTAAAAAAAAAAAAAAAAAAAAAGTCATTACTGTAATGCTATAAATAGCTGCAGGACATTGCCCAAGACATCATGTGAGACAGTGGTGGGAATTCGCCTTATGCACCTCGGCGGCATGTTTTTAAAACACTTCAAATGTGTTTAATCATCACCATTTTGATGATATAAAATGAATAAAAGCAAATGGCTGCTCTGCTGATCGACTTTCATTCATTCTGCAGTAATAAAACAATATCAAGAAATAATAACCCAGCCATGGGGAATGTTTTGTTTTAGCTACTAAGATGATTTACAGCTGTACTGTGATTAATCCTACTGAAATAGTATTTTTATAGCAGAGTTTTAACATTAAGGTCTATGGCACTTTCATGTCTAATCCCCCCAATGATGTCAGTTAGCCAAACATGGCGAGTAAGAGGTGAGTAAGACGAATAGAATGGGTTTGTTTGAATAAAGGAAGTAAGATGTTTTCAAGAGGACGTGTTTGAATCAAAATATGTGTATGCATGAAACGTTACACTAACAAGATGGGATGGAACAAGTGCATTTCATTGCCACATTATCCCTTTCCATGATGAAGCTCTTAAGTCAAAGAGCTCTTTAATGAACTTACCTGGCTGCCTGTGTGGCTTGCAGCTGTTGATCCAGACTCTGGCTATTTATGCCTTCTACAATCTCCTCCACAGACCAGTGCTCATGAGGCTACAGGAACAGAAAGAAGGGAGGATAAGTTAGTTGCCTACCACACCAAGGTCAAACAGCAGATGCAAATAATTCTCAATACTTGCTTTAACCTGCTTGGAATACCACATGTGGGGTATAACATATCAGAACAAGTCAGATGGTGTCAATTACTTGTCCCAACTGTCTGGTGCTCACTGTATAGTCCTATGTACTTGATGTACATTTGAACAAACAAGAATTATATGCTATTATATGCAACTGCCATTTCAGTGTCATGACCTTCCATGCCAATACCACAACCTGACAGAAACTGAAAAATGAAGTGCTAATAATACACAACGGTAGGTTGTGTATTATTGGTCCCTCCCTATGCTGTCTGTCCAGAAAGAGTCAGTATCATCTGTATGCCAGCGTGATTCCTGCACCACACTAAAGGAGCAAAGTAGACAGTAACACTGGCAAAAAGACACGAATACGAAAAACACCACTTTCTGAATCAGCAGAGGCTATAATATTCAAAAAGAAGCGCAACACTGTTATCTTTATGCAGATGATTAAGTTTGCTCACAGTTGAATTAACGTTGGCCAATGCACTGGTAATTAATCTAAAGCTTATTGATTCAGAAGGGAGTGTCCAAAACAGAGTTGGGTGACACCCTTCATACCAGCTGTCAGGATTCCCGCGCATTGTAGTAGGGGGCTGCCGTTATGCATCCATAACAAACTAAATTCAATCATGCAATTGTTTTTAAGCAAGGAAAACATTGAGAACCACTTTTGTTTTGTATGTGTGCGTTGTTTACTCTCTCCAGCCAAATCAGGTAGCGTGTCACCACCTTTAAGCTGGGCAAGGGCAGCAGAGGTGACCAAGGGCTTATCAACTGTTGATTACCTGTGCATTTGGATCTTTGTCTTGGAGAGGAGAGGTTGGCTCGTCCACAAAACTGGCGACGTTCCTCCTCTTCAGGATCTGTTCGTCCTTCTTTGCTTTCCGGAGCTCCACGTTGACTTCCACCCTCCTACGCCTTAGTTCCTGTAAAAGTCGATTGAGCCCATTAGAAGTTCAGCAGACAAGCGCTGGTATGAGCTTCCGTTGTTATAGTTGTATTGGCACCGATCGTCGTGAACGCTAGAGCTTACGTTTGCATCTTTTCCCTTATTTTTGAACTGGGTGAGACGAGCTCCGCTGTCGTTGGCAGCTGACATCTCTGTCCGTTAAGGAAGACGATGGATTTCACTTCAACGTTAAACAGTCGATACTCACTGTGGAATAAAAATATATTGTAAAACGAGCGTCCTGTCGATCTCTGTCACGTTTTATTTAACTTCAACATTTGTTATCCGTAAGCTAGCAAGCAAGCTGTGATTAGCAGCTAACTACTTGTATAAAAGCCAAGCCGGTTATCTAACACCATGTGGCCCATCGAACAGACAGCCTTTCTATTAAACCTTCTCCCCTTAATCTCCTGTAACACCAAGTTCACGAAGATTATTTACATATTTAATAAAGAAAAACACCGACTCACATATTTAACAGAGTATTCTGCCTATTATAATACACACTTAGCCACAGAGCATGTGTTACGCGCTTACCGATTCCTTGTTTTTTTACAATAGCCGTGACGTCAGCTATAGACCGCCCTGATTTTTTAACACTTTCGATTGGTCAGTTGGAGTAGAAGCGCCTCCCCATTGGCCGCTAGTAAAAAAACACCCCACCGTAAACATAAAGCCGTTGTCAATGACAACGGTTCTTAATATCGCGAGATAGGACTATAAATGTTTTCTCTGTCCACAAACAATTCGTGTTTGAAATCTAGAGCTTTACTGCGAAATGTATGGGACTTTCCTCGCTTTTAAAAAATAAATTATATATGTTATAACAGTTATATACAGCGCTCCTCGTGGCTTCATCTAATTTTTATAATTGGTCTTATCTACAATGGGAAACGTGATGACCCAGTGGCCTAATGGATAAGGCATCAGCCTCCGGAGCTGGGGATTGTGGGTTCGAGTCCCATCTGGGTCGTATTTACTTCCTGTTTTACTGAACATGAAAGGCACAAAATCATGGATGGTGTAATGATGAAGTCATCGAAAATCTGTAGCGTTCGGAGTCATGAAAATCGGGGTTGCGAAGCGCCGGTGTGAACGACAGAGGATTCAAATAAATTACACCAGCACAACACAGTGAGGAACAATGTTGCTATTTGTACAACGTTTCTGCAAATAAGAGCAGGCAGAGTGTCTCTATGTGTCTATGCGCAAGATTAATTGTGTTTAGACCTCAATATACCAAAATGCACCATCCCAGCAACATGCACTCCTTCAGTCCTGAAGAGGGCAGTAATGTATCAGGACATGCAGGAGTACTGAAAGAAACATATCTCATGTCTGAATAAAAAGGTGAATACCAGAGCAGCAGCAGTCATTCACCATACAAGTTATTTATGTGTGATGACATCCCTTAATTGTTTAGCTTGAGATATGCGACTAAAAGAATTCTGTTGTACACCAGTATGATTTGCTCCAAATGAGAGGATGCTGTATGTTTTCCATTTAAGTTGTTTGTGTCTGCTTTTCCCTTTATTGTTGCTTATTTGCTCAGTTTCTAGTATTAGTATTAAACTTTAAGACAAGCCAGTGTTAGTTTTGCTTTATCTAGTAATATATTTCCACCATTAGAGAATAAGTTCATACCACCGGTGCAGCAAATTTTGAAGATCCTGGGGGACACAAATGTCAGACAGCAGATAGTATACAAATCTAGCTTCCATTTTTAATACCACAAATACTATGAAGTATATAGCAGAGAATATCTATACAGAGACATATTTTCCTTCTTAAACCACAAAGGGGGCTTCTTTGGAATCCATTTATGAATGAAAAGAGCGTCTGATGTCATGTCATAGTGTTTATTTCTGCATGTGGGACGTCCCGCCTCCCTTTCCATCCCATCCCATCTCATTCCCAAACAGAGCCCATATAAAACTCCCAGGAATCCCGACACTCTTGCAGACCTCAGCGTGTGTCCCAACAGAGCCATCCAGGATGACAGGGATTATTTTGTTCCTCTTGTTTCTTGTGTTTCCTCTTTCCAAGACAGAGGAGCATGTCATAAACGGTGAGTGTAAACATTTATTTCTGTTGGGATTTTGCTAGCTTTCAGAAAAGTGAGGATTTGTTGTGACCTTTTGTTTTCTATTTGTAAAAATGTTCTCAAATATATTTATACTTATTTACAAGCAATGTTTTAATTCACACTAACTTCTTGTTGTACACATTCACTGCTGAGTTCTTTATGAATCTTCTTTAAGTTCTTTGTAGTATTGTCAATGCTAGTTCCCTTACTAGATTCCTTGCTGTTGTAGTTTATTATTTGAGTTTTGGTAAATATTGTGGAATCAGTAAATTTGGATATTACTGATGTCATCTCTCTCAAACCCTTTAATTCTCTTTTACTTGTTACAACTTTCTCTGAAAAATCCTGCAAGAGGTATAAATACATAGACTAAGAGCCACAGTTATTTTGCTTGCTCAAACAAAATTGATTCCCATTGGAAAAATTACAGTCCAAAAGCAATAATTTACAGGGATTTGAATTAACAATCTGAGTAATAGCTGACCTTGTTTTATTTCTGATAGATTGAGGACTTTATTAAACTCAAGTCTTTGTCAAGTTTAAAAATGAATATGCTAACTCTAGATCTTAATTAGGTCTCTCTTTTTTTTGGCGCATGTATTCCAAAATCAAAGCCATATTGCATCAAGAGGCGTTAAAGCATCAACTTCTCATCAGGAGCTAAAATTTAAAGGAATGACAGATAACTCTCGTTCTGTTAAAAAAAAAAAAGTTTACTTGTCCTGGTACTTTTGGTAGATCTAGGAAATTAGCTTTAACTTAATTAATGTCTCATTTGATTTCCTAGATAACCAAATACTGAAAGTTTCAAGGGAGATTCATTGAAAATTCTCAGTCTGAAACTGAACAAGCTTAATCCATATGATAGCACGGTACATATAAGATCAATAGGGCTTTAATAATGCATTAGACTTGCATTAAATGTTTAATCAGAGTGTGTGTTTTGTCTGTCTTAACCACAGAGCTGTACAGCTTAATAGAAAAGGGCCAGGGCAGCTTTTCCGACCCAGCTCCCAACAACCAGAGCAGGCTAGGGGTTAAGGAGCCCTCCTTGCCCATCAACGAGCTTCTTGAGAAGAGTAGCAGGGGAGGGGACACTAAATACTCCCTCCATCCTCTACCCTCTGGTGTATGGCCAAAACACAGTGACCTGGTCCCCGTCCCTCGCCACCACAATCCCCACAACAAGAGCAAGAAGGGCTCCAAGAGTGACCGTCTGACAGAGCACAACAGTGAGAAAACCAGAGGAGAGGCTGTCGGTCTGTTTCCCAAAACAGGAGGCACAGCTGCTGTGACCAACCGCACCGTGCAGAAAATCAACCACCCGGACACCCACTCGAATGTCAGTCCACCGCAGCAGAGTGAGCCCGAGGGCCATCCCAACTCTAGACCTAGGGGTCAACAACCCCACCAACCTCCCAGCCAGACACATCAACCGGCCCCGGCCCCACGCAGGGATCCCCCCAACCGACGGCTGGACCCAGAGGAGAACCGCCCAGGGAAGTCCGGTCTCTACCAGTCAGGGATTGGTGGAGCAAATAGGAACAACAGTCGCCCGTCTGTCCTCTTCAACCGGCGCTCCTCCAGCCTGCTCTACCAGTTTGATGTCCTGAAGAGAGGTATGGGAAGATTTTTATATACAGGCACACACAAAAGAAATGAACATGCACCAAAAAAAAAAACAAAAACAGTATCTCACATGCACATATGTGACCCGGGCATGGAAAAGCAGGCTTTTTTGGTTTTTCATTTATTTTTCACAGAGCTTTGTGAAAAAAAATGTATGTTACACAATAGGGCTTATAAAGAGGAATGAGCATCCACACAATCAAATATCTTCAACTGCAAACGTTTTAAACACATTAGGGCTTACAAAGTATTTTGTTTGAATTAATTAGTTATTGAATCAAAAAAAGTGTATTTGGATCAAACTCTTTATAAGGTAAAATGGATTGTGAAGTTGTTTCTGTCACATATAAATAGAAAATGAGTGTCAGGCTTGCAAAGTCGTTATGGGGGCTAAGGACCCTAATTGTTGAGGAGGTGGACCTTTACTTGACAGTACAAAAGAAATTAGCAAAATACCCTTGAAAAATGTAATGCTCATGGTCTGAAACAACTTGCTCAAAAGACTGATATTAAAGACAAGTTTACATTAACAAAGACGCATTAAGACAGCCTAAGCTGTATTTGTCCTTTGTAAAACTCATATGATGGATGTCACATAAATACTGTATTTGCACATATATTCCACCCACTATGTGGGGGAGCTACGATGACAGCGACAGACGTCTGCCATTCCTCTGGTAGTCGGTTAACGTCTCCTGCCACTAATTAGCACTATTTCCTCCCTTAAATCTGGCTGTGAATGCGTCCCTTTGTGTGGAGTCTGAGGGGAGCGAGAGGTTATAATGATAGAAAGGCTTAACAAGTGACATCAGTTATGATACTGCAATTAAGACGGAAGATGTAACACGGATTTGATCCCATCACATACCACTCCTCCCCAATCCCTGGCTGAGGAATGCGACGCCTGGGTTTCGTAATGACAACCTTGTCCTTTCTAATGACACTGGAATGAGAGTCTGGCTCCACGCTGGCATTGGTAGACAGTCACTCTCTCTTTTTCTTCTCATCCCTCTCTCCTGTCCTCTGCTTGTCTTCTCCTCAGAGTCTGACTTCACACATGACGCCTTCTGTATGAGCGAGTGCAGGAAGGAGAAGGAGGAGAGAGAGTATTACTGCTACAGTGAATTTGGTATGTATCCAGTGATAGACAAAGATAGACTGTTATGCTGTGATGATGTGGGTGTATTTGTTCAGCCCACCATTCTTCTTCCATGCTTGTGAATTAATGAGTAAAACACAATGAAATGAAGGCATAAATCATGTCAACTTAATTCTTGAGGATTTGGTCATTTCAGTAATTTTTATGTTATTGTGTGTTTAGATACAGTTTGATATTGGTCCATCCATCAAATAATTTACACCGATGTAGGTCCAGTCCATAACTACTCTTTGGCACCTCCTTTTGAACCACAGTGACTTTATTCACATTGTGATTTATTAATTATTTTTCTTCTTTCTTTTTTGCCTAAAAGATTATCTGAGTTTTTGACAGTATAGCTATGACCTTAAGTAATTTTGAGGCCACAAAAGTTTGTGACTTGTGACATAAGCAAACACCAGAGCAACATTATATTTTGAGTACTGATGGGATGGGACAGCAAAATGTTTATTTCATTCACAAATCAAACTCTTCAACATTGTCACCCAGATTTTAAATGATCAAATAAATTCTATGTTGTATCTTTGAACTCATGGGCATGATGGTATCAATGTTCACAGCCGTCAACGGGATTGTCCATGACATCGACGTGGTGCGTAAAGGAATACGACTCATAACACTGATGGTGAGCAGCGACGGCTTCTACAAGATGAGTCGTCTCTACGTGACTCCGGACAGCTTCTTCTTTAAAGTTCGCCTCCTGGTCCTGGACACCTACAAGTGCAGTAAACCCTGCCCTGATCTCAAACTCGGTAAGTGTAAGCCAAAATGTCTTCACTGACTTTAGGTTTCCCAGATTGAATCTAGGCTGGCTAAGAAAATGAGCGTGAGGGAGGAAAGCAAGTAAGAATCTCCCCTTCCTCAGCAGCCACTGTCAAAGTGCCCTTGAGCAAGGCGCTGCTGTGCAGGTGGAGCTTCTCCATGGTCAACAATATAAAAATAAAATCATATAGGACAGCTCTTGAGTGTGAGTGTGTGTAATCTGCCCTCCCTTGCAACTACCCCTCTAGGATGTTGCTCTGTATTTCATGGGTACGTAACTAAAGAAAGAAAAAAAAACAATTACCCAAAAAGATCATCAATAGAATTTTATGAGTAACATAACTCTGCAGTTCTAATGACCCATCAATCAATCAAAAAAAAAAAACAAAAAACCTGCAACCAATTTCCATGTGTGGGATGTGGGAGATCAGTAAAAAAGCTGCTTAGGTTTTCGCGAGCATGCGAGAAATGTTTTTGTGAACAATGGATTTGCTTCGAGTGACTTGAAAATGACACACATGATCTTCCCCTTGTTTATTCCCAAGGGAGCAGATACATTGTAATGGGTCAGATCTACCACCGGAGGCGCCACCTTCCCAACGACCTCCTGACCCTGCTCGGGGGTAAACTGAAGCCTGGGGACGGCCTCCTGCGAAGCAACAACTATGTCAAGAGGTTCAACAAACGGAGGCACCAGAAAGCCCTGGAGGCCACCCGCACCCGGTGCAGGTGAACCAAAGACAAGACTGCCACCCCCTGCTGCAGGGGAAGAGACATTGCAGCCGCTCACCTGAACTGACCTATAACTAGCCCTTTAGCATCACAGGAGAAAGAAGGAATTTTTGATGAAGGCGAGGATTTATTTTCAAATGGACTGCTCCTATGTATCATAATCCAGATTGTTATTTTTTACTCATTTGTACAGTTCCTGAAGCATTGGCTTGTGCTCTCTTTGATAGAAAACACAAGCAGAGTTTGCATTAAATAGTTTTTCCTGATCATTTCCTGATGTTTGAGGCATCGAACAGGGGGGCTCACTTCGCCCACTATTGTTTTCCCTAAATGACTGAATGAATTCGACAACTCCAGTTAAAACTCATGAAGCAAGCTGTTTCCCTCACCTAAACTGAGCATTATTACGGTCATCCCTTCATGTCTGGTACATGAAATCACTCAATTACATTAGCACAGGTCTCAAATTGGCTTACCGCTAAAGGAAATATTTGGCTTGACTGAAGCAAACTCCCTTATGACATTTAGCATGGAGTGAGTTCAATAGTTCAATAGAATAATTCAGGTGAAGGAATTTTTTTTTTTGGCTCTTAGACAGTTGCATGAATTTTTCAACAGCTTGGTTCAGCTAGCACAGAGGCATCTTTCTATGACTTACTCAAGCATGTTAATCAAGCCCATATTTGTCCCGAGCAAGAAATTCTGCCAGGTCCAGCCTCTTTAGTCACACGATGACCCAAACACACATACACACACACACACACACACACACACACAGGCACACGCACACACACACAAACAAACAAACGAAAGATTATCTGTTTAATGTTGTTTCCTTAGCTGGCACAGAGATGGCAGTTTCCCCCTTTGGAACATCTCTGGGTAAA
>OMKZ01018737.1:2500-11969 GCA_900302535.1 Neoniphon sammara
TGTTATATCCTTGCAACACAGTATGTCGTGTGCAAAATAAAGCAGGCTTTTTATCATAGTTGATCTCTTTCAGATGGGGGCATGCCATGACACAAAGTGGGAACTTTTTCAGGTAAAATTGAAGGTTTATGATCACACTGTAGAAGATTTATATGATCAAATTTCAGTGCTTTTTATTAACAAGTCCCCAGATCTGAAGATTGTATAATGATAGACAGGTTGGGTGTGTCCCAAGCATGTCCTTCATGCCAGCTCCCAGACTTGAGAGCTGGCATCAACCAACAAAACACTTTTTTTTTTTCCTGCTGTGTGTCAATGAGACAAAGATGATCTCAGTGCTACGGCTGGATTTACACTTTAAAAAACAAAACAGAAACTGATATTTAACCCTACGTGATATCTATCAAAAGTGTTTGCCTACAGGGAAAAGATCAAATCTGGGCCGTGCAGGGATAAGTATTTAATTCTCTCTTCCTTGTGTAAATCCAGTCTAATATAATTCAGTGAAAGACAGCCCTGACATGTGCAAAGCAGACTGTGGGTGCCTTGCCAGAGCGGAGAAGGTCAGAGGTCAGAGTCACTCACTGCTCTCACAACCACTGGTACAGAAGACACTTGATCCTGCAATGCATGTTCTCGCCAATAGGAGGACTGCAGGATAGCTCAGTGTGTGTGTATGTGTGTGTGTGCGTGTGTGTCAGCAGTAGCTGTCCTGACTTGCAAAACTCTCAGGAACAGCCTGCACTGGAATCTTGTGAAGTCATGCAGTTGGTAATGACAGGCAAGAAGATTCTAGACTGACATATTAGCCGTGATTTCGAGGTGTCCGTAGCAGTTGCTACTCTTGAATTACACGCTCTTTTGATGTAATGCAGACTCTGGACAGTGGGGTGACTTGCACCTCTGAATTAAACATATGCAAAATGACATTAATTTCCCCAATACATCCAAACTGTCACCACCAATCTTTTAGCCTGTGTTTGCTCCTTTCATTGCACTCTCACAAGGATGCATATTATTTTTCCGCTCTTCCCTCATCGCCACTCTTGTCAGAGCTGCTGGCCTTTGGCTCCCAGCTCTTCCCAGTCTCAGCTCCCCCTGACCGAGCCCCTGCTGTCCTGCTCTCCGCCCGGCCCTGACCTTTAGCTGCATACCAGAACACATAGCAGCCAGGACAAAGGGCAAATGCAAACTACACATAAACGCACACATACGATGCATATCTGCTTTCTGCTTCTTACACACACATGCACAGACACATGCAGAAGTGCCACTTATGACACAAAAGATATTGAATCTAGATGTGTTATGCACCCTGAGGACTGTGCAGACATCATGGCAAGTTGTTATTATGCTTATCTTTGTTTCGCAAAAAAAGCACTCATGCACACACAGCATGGTAGCTGAGACAGCCACTTTCTCATAATCACATGGGCCCTTCTACCATATGAGTTGGCTGGGCTGACCAATTGGCTAGGGGAATGTTCTGGGATGGCACTGGAAGCCAGTGAAGAAATGGTTGCTAGTTTATGGGAAAGCTGAACTGGCATGCACACGCAGATTTTTGGATAACATTCAATTTGTAATCCACACATACATACATTGTGCACATTTGCATACACACTCAGGCACACTCACACACACACACACACACACACACACACACACATGCACAAAGAGCTCATACGTAAATTTTCCTTTTTGGTCTAGTTACATATAATCGAGACATGATGTAAGCGAACATGAAATACTTCAAGGATCACTGGATCCAGGGGTGGAAGAAGTACAAATCTCTCACTCAGTAAAAGTAGAAATACCCTGATGGAATAGTACTGAACACAGGAGGAAAGCTAGATGCTTTTAAATGTCTATTCCTTCATGCATGAACTTCTGAGGACCATGTAATTTTATCATGGGTGTGAATGCTTCTATTGAAAAAACATGATTTTTATGAGCTGATGTTTTTCACATATTTTGTAATTATGCAAATGTTAGTCAAAAACATCTGGAGTGGATTAAAGAGCAGGGTATCGGCTTTGAAATGCTGTTGACTAAAAGTAATAAGTCGTATACAACGGGACTATTCAAATAAAGCATAAGAACTTAAGAAATCTGTAACTTCTAAAGATTTATCCAAGTGGGTCTCAGTTGTCTGCAGACTCAGCAGCAGTTGACAGTATTGTTTTGATGAGACACTGACAAAGACGAGCAAATCCTCCCGTGCCCATGCTGTGTGCTAATTGACCTAATAGACCTAATGGACCTAACAGACATAGCAGACCTAATCCCACTGTTTAGTTTCAACAAGAGCTCATGCCACCGTTGAGACACCGCCTAAGCCACCCAAATCCACCCTTAACACCTAAACAATAAAACAAAAAAGAGACAGGCATCAGTGCCACGATACGCTCTCTAGACCATTTGTTGCAGAACTTCCACCGAACCTGCACTGAGGTTTCACTGCAGTGTGTGAGGTGAATCAGAACATAATTCTCAGTACATTTTGAAATTGAAGTCGTCGACGAATCTTGATTTCTTTGGCTGCTTTTCTTTCAGTAGCATGTGGTGGACGTACTTAAAACATTTAAACTGCTACAGTAAACTGGTGGACTCTTAGTTCAGTTGAAATGCGGCCATTTTAGTTGTGCATGTATACTGACATAATGTTTTTTTTGTTTGTTTTAACAAAAGAGTAGATAAATACAAGTTCTAATAGCTGAGTGGTGATGCCCTGGCACTTTTTGGTGTCAAAATGCCATCCATTTTTCTCACTTTTCCACCAACAGTTTTTTTTTCATTGCCTTGTTCCACAATAATGAATCAAATGGCTTCATGTCCACACAACATGCAAAACAAACATTCTGATCAGAAACATTTGACATTTACTTTTGATAAACCAATAAATAACAGATGAAAAGCACAAAATACCTAATAAAAGTATATATAAAAAAAAACTTGCTTTAACAAACCTCTCTATACAAATTATCAAATGAATCAGACAAGTGCCCTGCCACCTACGCCAGCAAAGGTAGGACATATTCTCTTTGCTAAGCTACAAACATGAACGTTATTATTAGCAAGTCCGATCCTGATAATAATAGCAATAATCCGCTAGGTTCAGGTGAGTTAATTATGATATGGACTTACTGTAAACACATGAAACGCAGCAGTAAGTTGCAGTAGTTATCTAACACAAAGCAAACCTATTTAGGCCAAATTACTGATTTTCTGCCACTAGTCAGTTAGACTATCTTATCCAAAGAACAATATAAAAATACACACATCTATGTCTATTATTAACCTGTGGCATTACTGTCTTTTTTGTGGACTAAATTTCATGATACCGTCTAATTACAAAATCTTGGCTGCATTACTGGCTGAGTCCTGGGCTGTGATCAAACTATGTGACGGTGCCATATTGACCTTTTGTGGCGGGCCAGTGGGGATATGAGAGGGGAAATTGGGATATTGAGTGTGATTGAAGTGCAGCCAACAGAGAGCAACAGGATCGACCTGAGTATTTCCCCCAACAAGCTGGTCTAATCTGTTGGTTGGACCAGGTCAGGGGATTAAAAGGGTGCTGTTCAGTGGCCATCCTGTCTGACCTCAATACCCTTGACATGCCCAGATCTAAACTACAAATCATCTACCTTAAGCGTCAAATGGACAAAGCCACGAGAGATGGCACTAGGAACTGAGAAACCTGTCAGGAAGTGCTGACACTTTTAGAGCGCTTCAGTTGGAGGTACAGTCGCAGACAGTGGGTGAGGTGACAAATTTTATACAGAATTTTTTGAGCCTTGCACTTTCTAATATGCACAGTATATTACCTGCAGACTGACACCCTTACACATTTAGTTAGATTCTAACTCATCACCTTGAGGTGCACCAGTCCTACCGCTTGTGACTCTGGAGCAAACCAGGCTCTGTGAATAATGCATCGATCTCAGCCTTACAGTATCACAGACCACTGGTACACTCTGCATGACTGAGCACAAACCCAGTGAACTTGGAGGAGCCTGCTAACACTCCTGGGAAACATTATCTACTGAGAAGACCCATTTCAAACGCAATGTCATTTCCTGACTGAGGAAGACCATAGAAATAGCCAGACATTTGAATGGGGAACCTGATGGCGAGCATGCCCTTGTGCTAGATTGCTCTGTCTGGCCTAATGTGGACCATGTGCTCTCGGAGGAGAGGACACGGCTGCGCTGGTTCTGCCTGCCTCGCTCTTTGTGAGCAACTATTGACAATTTCCTCAAGTATGCGTGAGATGCACACAGAGCTGGACACCCTGAGACACACATACACACACTTCTTTCCATCCCAATGAGGTCGTAGCGAGCAGCTAGAATCAAAGGTCAGGCTGCTCTCACGTGGGTCTGGCATGTGGCAAACAGACACACATATAAACACTAGCGTGCACACTCTCACTCAGGACTGAATCTACTTAGACTGAATCCAGTCTCAGAAAACCAGACATATTTTAATGATCTATCTATCTATCTATCTATCTATCTATCTATCTATCTATCTATCTATCTATCTATCTATCTATCTATAATAATGTACTTTGAAATGTATCTTTTGGCACAACAGAAAATAGATGATGACCAGGCGAACATCCTGTGAAATTTTTATCAGGAGCAAGAGTGTAGTTGAACTTAGTATTAAAAAATGAGAATGCTGCACAACAACAGAAACTGTGAATTTCTAGGTATCATCTCTTTTCCTCCTCTTCTATCTTTCAATATAACCCTTCCTCCTCTGTCCTGTGTTCCTTTACTGTTCACCTCTGTCTATATCCAGGGTATTTTTCCATCCTTAACACTGTATCAGCCTCTACTGTACTCTGTTGAAGTTTGAAGGTTTTGGCTTGCAACCCTTGAAGAGAAGGCTTAAAAAATTCAGAAGCTCAACCTATTGATCACCAACCAAACTGCCTCTTAGGCATCCAAAAAGATTTCATGCCATTGTTTTGCTTTCTGAGAAATTGGCACCAGTCTACCTGTAAGTATCTGTTGGTACTGCTGGCGGAACTCATCCTCATCAAGAAATCATTGTTCTTAACATCAAGTACAAGCTATTTTGTTTACCCTGTAGTGATAGTTTGAGTATGTATGAAAACTTTTTGTAAGATGCTGGTTGCAATCTTGTGTATGTTTCTATATGAACATTTACGGGGTGTGTGTAGAAGCTGAACAGCATCCAAAAAGAGTCAGTGTTTAGTTTTCTTCTGTAAGTACGAATAAGCAACAGTAGCTTAGAAATCCTAGATGCCCCGGCGTTCACCAACCTCCCTCCCTTTGCCTCTCTCTTACAAGGGATTAAGTTGTCAGGTTACATTGAACTCTGAGCGCCCTCCACCCAGACAAAACCGTCTTAAGGTACAGGCCATCCAGTTATTTATAACTCTGTTGGGTAAGCCTCCTCTTTCAATGGCGCACTTTAGCCCATAGACAGGATATGTGTGGGCCTGCTTTATTACGCAGACTCAAGGGAGGTTTGGGGTATAAGTCATGCTGCTTGCGTTTTACGTGTGTGTGTGTGTGTGTGTGTCCATATAATGCAGTTTTATCCTGGTTAAATAAACTGTGTGACATTGAATCATAACAGTTCAGTCTGTGTTTTTGTTTGTATGTACGTATGTGTCTATTCATCACACCCATTTAACAAGATCGTCTGCTGTTTGCATGTGTCACTTCCAGTCAGACTTTCCTGAAGAATTACATAATGGGCCTTCACTGAAGAGCGTCAAACTGACAGGGGCACCTTTTGTGACATCACCACGTGCACACACGCACGCACACGCACACGCACACGCACACACACACACACACACACACACACACACACATAAAGAGAATCAGGAGTGCAGGTTGAAGGGAGCAGATTGCAGACACACGACACCACCCTTTCTTTCTCCTTTTGTTACAATATCTTCTGTCCCACTCTCACTTCCTTTCCCTCTCTCTCTCTCTCTCTCTCTCTCTCTCTCTCTCTCTGTCAGCCCACCTATCTGGAACTGCCGTCTATTTTGGGAGCTCAGCGTCAGCCAAGGCTCGGCTGCAATGTGTAGAACACATCACGGGCAGGGGCCCCTTTGAGACAGGATGCGTTCTGGCTTAAGTACAGTGGTGGGTGGGTGTACTTTGTATAATCTCTCAATCCCTGGCTGCACATTGCGCAGGAGTGGAAAATCTGATTTTAAACCATTTGTGGCACAGAGATTTTCATTGTTGGTTCAACATTGGAAAACTATTATACGTGGATATGCAAGATTAAATATCTGATTTTTCCATACCTGTGCAGATGCACTCCCTGCTCAATTTATTTTTCTCTTGTTCACTTTTCTCCGATTAGATTTACTCTGGCAATTCAAATTTGACTCTTTTTTCCACCTTCATAACCTGACAGACATAATAATTAAATCACTTATGAAATTGCAAAAGATGGGATTCCCTTTGTTTTCCCAGAATCAAAATGTGATGAAAATATCTGTGGTCCCATTAATAGAAAAGTGCTGTGATCTAATTTGATCTTATAAAATTGCGTAGGAAGAAAATCCACATCAAAGCAGTTAATTATCAACCCTGAACTTGATGCAAAGGAATTTGCAGTTTTACACCAAGTCTTAACTTGTAGACTTTTCCTTGTGGCCATGCAGATGAACCGCAAGCTTGAAAGTGGTGTGAAGCCTGTGATTAAACGGTACAATAGGCAGATTATGAAATATAACAAAAGCGGTCAGTACTTCGCATGCGAATGACACACACCATTGCAAAATAGGACACACATCTATTAATTTAAGACATTTCAAATAAAGGGATCTTCATGCTTGCTCAAATCTCAGTAAGACACTGAGGGATGAGGTGTGCACAGATTTATTAAGTATTGGCCATTACATACATGGTTGCTTAATTTTGAAAAGTGATATCAAGACAAGTAAATCCTAGTTTGTTTTTATAAAAGAGGCCTCTGATCCATGATTACTTTGCTTTCACTTCATACGAAGGTTGAACAACTTTGGCAGTATTAGGTGCCAATAAAATATTTTGCTACATGCATCACTCCAGGCATATGTTCATCATATAATGAAACACTCCAAAATATTCAGTTTCAATTCTTGATCACTGTCAAAGCAGTACGCCCATAAAACAGCTGTGTGAGACAAAACAGATGTGACCACATTTCAAACACTGTGACAAGTTCATCATGTTAAAATGAGGCTGTGCTCCCCTGAAGAATCACAAAATGAGACAAACCAGAACTCACCGCATTTCAGTCGCTGACATTTTTGCAATTGCTCTTCAGTTTTCATGAGCATATTGCTGACATTTCTGCTCATCTGACAAATTCTTTTCAATCAAACAAGTTAAGAGCTCCCTCAATCATACTCTATTTGATCATTACATTTGTAATATTGAATAATTTTTTGTTTTAAAGAATTAGTAAGTAAGCTGACATTTTCACGGATCATTTTCACTCCCAGTTGTGGCCAGTCTTCCTGGCGCCCAGTTACCAGTCATGATGATTGGTAACTGGAATGATTCCTCAGTGCATTACTCTTTTTTGACTTAACATATTTCAGAGTATTTTTTTCTTTTCTTTTCTTTGTTTTTTGGTCAAATCTGTCTTCAAATCTGTGAAGACTGCAGATGCTGTCTCCTGCAGCTGGCATATTTAACTTTATGGTTTGTGAAATAGCCCCTGAAATTGTATTTCTTCAAGACTAAACTACTGCAAGAACACCAAACACTGCAGTTTACAGCATTAGCTGAGAAGATAAAGCACTTCCCACTTCATTTAACAACCATCGTTCTGCTACTCCTGCGTATTTTGCTTACGTTCTACAACTGGCACCGGCTCCTGCATGAAGATGTGAAGTCCCTTCATTTTTAATAAAGCTCACCTGAGTGGCTGAACATGATAGCACATGAATTTTATTGCAGATTGTGTTTTCACGAGGTGACAGCGCACCTGGGACCTCATTAAAATATACTTGGATTGAGGCCGTTTTTCCAGTTATGCATACACCTAATTTGCAGAAATGGCATTTTCCATTTACATACGAATTGTTAGTCCCTAAAGAATTTGAGTGCACATGGACAAGCTTCACTTATACACACTTTAAATGTCCTAAACTCCTGTAACTGTCACAGATAGATCAAGACTTGGTTATTTCTTAAAATAGACCGCCTTATGCGCAAAAATATTAGTTCTTCATCACCGTGCTGCAGCCCTCACACCATCAAATGTGTCAGGAGCTGGGTACTTTATCACATTCCAGCTCAATTTTAAGATAAAATTTGATGTATGTCAAATTAACAGAGATTGTGAGCTGTTAGTAAAAAATGAATTACTGCCTTGCATTTGTTCAGTATGGCTCCATTCACTTAAAATTTTTCTCACCACACATCACCACCAATAAGGGGGATTTTTTCAGACCGAGGGGAGTCTGATGAAGTCACCAGATGGGCCAGTGAGCTGCAGTAGCCAAGGTAACCAAACATGGCAACGCAGACGGTATAGTAGAGGGCCACGGTTTTCCATTTCCCCTTAAATCACTGTTACTCAAACTGAAAGAACACAGCGCCCCTGTTTGCAATTACGAGAATAGATAGGTTCACTGTAATTTCAGAATGTAATCTGATTCAGATTACTGATTACCTGAAGTTGTAATTGGCAGTTTAGTCCATAAATCCCTTGCTCTGAATTTCTCTTAAATTTCCCCTGAAGTAGCTTCAAAGTTAGAAAAAACATTATTTTACATTCTGTGTGACAATGTCACATACATATTCTGTATATGCTGGCTGCAGCTCTTCATTGAAGCTACGTGATGCTGATATTGACTGAAATATTCAAAGCCAAGATGCCACTGTTTCATGGCTGCACCGTTACATCAAATAGAAAATATCTAAATGTCTTGTGGATTATTTTACCTGTGATTCAGCGGGACATATTTGGTGTCTTTGGAAATCTTGGGATCTCCATTCGCAATTAAAATAAAGGTTTGTGGGTTTGAATAAAGTTTGGCTATGCAGCATACATTTGTAATGATGAACCCACAGATAGGACCAGCACAGCTGAAGGGGTTAAATTGGCTGGACTTTATATTTTTAGTTACTGATACATTATTTTGTGTCCAAAATAGAATTTGAGGGTTAACACACAATCACAATCAATTACTATTTCAAAATGTGAAAGATTTATGTCTTTAATATCACCATTAAAATGCCTTTTTACTTCAACCTCATTCCTGAGCAATTACCTCTTTAATCTGACTGCAGTGTTTCATCTCAGCAATTATAACAGACTAAAAGTTTCCAAGTTGTTTGTAATCAGATTCCATTTTGTGTTTTAAATAATTACTATGTCATTGACTGTCCCACCAACTGCAGTGTGTGTGTGTGTGTGTGTGTGTGTGTATGCGTGTGTATGTGTGTGTGTGTGTTTACATGTTACC
>OMKZ01018738.1:0-13770 GCA_900302535.1 Neoniphon sammara
TATACTAATCGATTCTTCAGCTCTGGGTGGTCTAATGCTGCAGTTTTATTGAACTGGTGACACACTATGATGTTGGAATTCATTTGGTGTCATACCAATAGACTTTTTCAGAGTGCAGTAACACCCAGGCAAAAGATGCTTCAGATGATGCAAAGTCATCCTTTCCTTACTTGCAAAGTGTTTTACTCTTTCCCACCT
Source organism: Neoniphon sammara (assembly GCA_900302535.1). Taxonomy (NCBI): domain Eukaryota; kingdom Metazoa; phylum Chordata; class Actinopteri; order Holocentriformes; family Holocentridae; genus Neoniphon; species Neoniphon sammara. Next base: position 199 of record OMKZ01018738.1, read on the forward strand.
CTTTTTCCTAGAGAAGGGCAAGCCACCAACCCATTTCTTCACACACCAAACATGGCTGCTCCGTCAAACCACACCCATGCTGCCCCACCGGCCCAGCGCTTTCTGGTCTTCTTCGACTTTGATGAGACCATTATCAATGAGAGCAGTGATGATGCGGTCGTACGCGCCATGCCGGGCCAGTGCCTCCCTGATTGGCTGAAGGACTGCTACAGGGAGGGGCACTACAACGAGCACATGCAGCGGGTCCTGGCCTATATGGCTGAGCAGGGCGTGTCTAAGGACTCCATCCAATCGGTGGTGGAGAAGATTCCACCCACCCCTGGCCTCCTGGCCCTCTTCCAGTATCTGCTGAACCACCAGCAGGACTTTGAGCTGGTGGTGGTCTCCGATGCCAACATGTACTTCATCGACACGTGGCTGCAACATGTTGGGCTGCGACACCTTTTCCGGAGGATTTTCACTAATCCAGCCAGTTTTGATGCGGCTGGCCGGCTCGTGCTGCTCCCCTTCCACTCCCACTCTTGCTCGCGTTGCCCTGAGAACATGTGCAAACAGGTCATCCTGCGGGAGTATCTGGCACATCGACAAGAGGAGCGTGGTGGTGCCCCCTTTCATAGGGTATTCTATGTTGGAGATGGGGCCAATGACATTTGTCCCTGTTTGGCTCTGGGGCCCCGGGACACAGCCTTCCCCAGAAGGGACTTCCCCATGCATAAGCTGCTGGTGGAGATGCAGCAGCTCCAGCCAGCCAACTTCAAGGCCAACATGGTTCCTTGGGCCAGCGGCGAGGATGTAGTAGACTGCCTGAAGAAGCTAAGGGAGGAGAGATGAGATGTGTGTATGTGTGTGAAAGAGAGAGAATTAGGGAATAATATAATGAAGATGCACCAACCTCAGTCACAGTAAACTAGATAGCTAGATAGATAGATAGAAAGACAGAAAGATATTTATTCATCCAGAGGGATATGCATGATTTTTCCCCAGTCACAATTTGTAGAACAAACTTGGCACAACTTCTGAAGATGCAGCCAGGCAGTGTCCGTAGATTTAGTTGAATTGCTTTTAATGTTAGCCAGGTATCAACAGCTTTTGCCCATGTTATGTAACAAGAAGTGTTGATCATTGGTTTGAAGTGTGTGTGCAACATTACAACAGGACTCACATTAGATTGGCAATAAGTAAAGTCAACAATCAGGTTGATCAGGATCAATTTGATTGACACAGTATTGATGATGCACTAAGCAAGTTCTGGTTCTATGCTGCAGATTGCCTCAACCAAAGTTGTGCCCAGTGTGGAGTGATTTTTAGTGTGGAGTGAAATATAATCCAGTGCCGTCAGCCCATGATCATACACCATAATTTGGTTCAGATTTTACTAACTCACTGTATCTGACATTTCTTCTCATCTCTAATTAGATGGGCCTTTGATATTGTCACATACGAGAGTGCAGTGATTGTAAAGACACCAACAGTGACAGCTTTAAACTCCTCTTTCTCTGTGGTGCCAGGCTTCTTTTCAAAACCCTGCACCTAAACACTTTGAGTGAGGCCGTGACGATAGACAGATGAGAAGGATCAGGTGTTACAGCACCGTCTGGGACAAAAGTCCACGCGTGTAGTATCCCTCGGCGACAAGGACAGGAGTGCACAGGGATAAGGTGACAGAAACTCACATGCACACTACCTGAGGAGGACACTCTGGTGCACACATGCTCTGTCTACCACTCATTACTGATACCTAATCTAGGGCCTGATTATACAACAGTAATGGACACCAACATGAGATCCAAAGCCAAGCCTGTGCTCATACACGCTCTGTTACCTTTGGCAAAAAGTATTCACACATCTTACAGAAAGTGCCAATAAATACTTTCCTTAGTTGCAAGTTAGCCGTCACTCCACCTGTAGCCTACTTATAGTCCAAGAGAATACTGTTATTAGCTAAAGGTTAACTGTTTAGGCTTGGGGGTGTCATTCTATGAATAGGCCAACCCCTTCATGACTGTACTTTTAATCAAGTGAAAAGATTTAATAGGAATGAATGGTTATCAGTGTTTCAACTTTTTAATACATTTGCCAGATTGAGTCAACATGTAACCTCAAACACCTCACTGAATGCTTGACAAGAAATGGAGGAACACTTAAATCTACTGAGTATGTTTACGGTCACACCAGTATTCTGTTAATATTCAGGGTAATTGTGAATTAATCTGTAGTGGACTTGTAGTGTGTAAACATCCTACCCCAGTTTTTTTTCATCCTGTTTACAACAGCTTGGGGAATTACAATCCTATTTTTTAGAACCCAAAATAAGGTACTTGGGTTATACCAATGCAAACCATCAGTGAATGTGTTGTTTTTTTTGCAGCCTGTATAAGATTAGTTTCCATGGTCATGTTTGACGTATTCTGCTAATGGCTTTAACAGAATACTCAAATTGCCAGCAGCCAGAACACTGTGTGCATGTAAACACTCATTCATATTGGTCCACACTAGTAATTTTCGGTAAGTGGTGGTATGAATAAATGAGTTTGGTTTTTAGAGCACTGTTGAAAGGTTCTGGAATAATTTTCTATTTTGAATATGTATAACAGTGCACATCCATTTTTAATAGAATCTCTCAATCCATGGCAGTCAACAAAAAGTTATATGCTGTTAATGACGGAATTTAAGGCAAATGAATTAATACTAATGTTGCTTATTAATTGATTAAATACTTCTAGCCATATTGAACAACATAATGTATGAATACTGGAAATGTCCTTTTACCAGTGTTGAACTCTTAGTTTCTCAGGGAGTAGAGAGGAAAGTGTTAACAAGCAAACATAGCAATAGGTGTTGATTAAAATGTTTATTTTCACTTTCATATTTGCTACTCTAAGAACAAAATATTCATGTGTGATGAAAATAAGGATATTCATGTTGATGGGATGTAATGAAGGTAGCTGTAATTCAACCCCAGGCTATAATGTCTGAAATCATCTGATCTATTAATGTTTTCAGTCTAAGAAAATAAGGTTTTCAGAGATTGTGGTTTTAGGTGCTACAATTATCAAAATGTAAAAGGGTCACTTTGTTTTACTTGAATTACTTGAGTTTTGTGCAATAATTACTTGACATGATGGTGATGAGATATGAGTTTAAATTGAGGAAACACCTAGCATGCTTTCAGCTTCACTTCCTGTTAAGTTTTAGCTATGCTAAATGACTCCAGATAACCATACAGTGGTGTTTTACAATAAATTGAAAATAGTATTATGGCTCCACAGCAACCAAGTAAAGTGTGTTATCAGGTCTATATTGGGAATTATTATTTCATTTCATTTCTTTTTCAGCTATTTTATGTTTGTGTTTTACTGTATTGTGAATGAATGTGTCTTTAATAAAGAAAATGAGGTCATGTGTGTAATACAGCATTGTAAAAGGAATATAAAGCCATTACCTGATCAATTGGTTTCTGTTGTGTGTGTCAGTCGTTTCTATCATACTACCACCTAACATTCCATTAGCGATCATGTAAGCTCGTCTTACCTTATTAGTTGGTTGCCATGCTGCTTATACACAGCTGTCTGTCATCAGCATATTAAGTATTTTAGAAATTATGAGATGTAATGTCAAATTCATTTCAAGTGGGAATTCAGAATTATTGACTTATACATTTCCGACCTGTGACAAGATTGAGCGCACGGTATCAACTCTGGAAGAATGGTTGCTAACAAAAAGAATAGACTGTATTTTCTTCCAGGGGGGAAGTCTATGCAGCAGTTAAGTTGTGATTTAACACTCATATTGATTCAAGTCTTAACATGAACACCAAAAGTTGTTTTTTCTGCCATTTTTGTGTTCTCTGACATCACTCAAACTGAAATCAGACCAGCTGGAGCCCTGAAATAATACCTATCTTTTCAACTTAAAATCCTGAGTTGCATAACTGTTCAGTTTCTTCTCTCACAAGTCAGAGCTCGTTTTTAACAAGTTCAGAGTTGAAATGAATGCAGCATAAGGACCAGGCCGAGTGATCTACTTTATAAAGAGAAGATTATGTGGCTCAGGTCTTTCTTGAAAAGAAATGTTATTATAGTTGGCTGGAAAGAAGATGAGGTGCAGTCAAATTTGAGGAATTATCATGGGAGTCAGGAATGGGAGAAGATTAGCAGCAATGGGTGGAGGCGGGAGGAGGGGATGGTTCCAATAAGTTGGGTTTGACTTTAAAACTGGGCAGTGATGATAGAAATATATCAAGCTGATGTCAGAGAGATTAAAGGAGGAGAAAGCAAGTGACTTAGAGGGTAGCTGGGAGAAGGGGCCTCGAATGACATCATCTTTTATTTCAAAGTTGGTGACAAGATGACAAGAAAGGAGAAGCTAAGAGGTCATCCAACAAGCCAGTCTTGCGCCAGTCTTTCGCCACTCTGTCTCAATTGCCTCAAGCCTTATGTGGTCAATTTGCAAGACTTCAGTCAGCCAAGGGGCAAGTGGAGAGTGAAGGACAGAGCGGAAAGAAATGTGGAGATGGCAGAGTCAGTTGGGAGGGAGAGGAAGGAGTCAGCAGTAAGGAATGACAAGAGGAAGGAAGGAGGACCATGATGGTGTGAGAAGAGCTGCAAAAGAACAAAGTAATAGCTTGTGATTTTCTCACATTCTTCTGAGAAGTCACTGAGTGGACCTACTGTAGTGGGCAATAAAGGACAAGAACATGAATAGGGGTAAAGGTGGTTCACAGTGACTACAATGAGAGGAACCTGCACACCATAAACTAAACAAAAAATGCTTAATAATCGGTGCAGAGTCAGCCCTTCGCTCTTTTGTTGTTTTCAGTGACAACATGGAATTTAAATGAGGAAACAGACATGTCTGAATAGGAGGAACATAAAATTTCCATGAGGATAAGATGAGTAAATTTGTGCCACCACAAGGGCCCTAGGAGTGTAGTTTAAGTTGCATGCATGCAGAGAGAGAAGTAGATGTAGATTGGTACTGTATATCACATTAAGTCCAACATATATATTTATGCAGCTGTTCCTAATAAATTTCTGAAAGCCGTGTTATGCAGTTACTCCTAGTATTGCATCTGTTATCAGGCATTTTCCTGTCGAGTTTTAGGTATGCAGTTGTCCAGCCACTCTTTAAAAGCAGACCTTAGATCCCTGCAACTACAAGCCTTTCTCCAAACTAAACTTCAATTTTAGTCAAACTATTGCAGAGAGTTGAGGTTTATTCAGGCAATGCTTACCCGAAAGTGAGACACACAAAATGACTACAGTCAAGAAGAATTTATCATTTTCTGGCTTGAGGCTTGGAAATTAAGTATTTTCCTAATCAGTTTACAGTTGGTGTGCAGAACCTAATAGACTTAAGGAACAGAGCCTGAATAATTATTCTCCTTAAAGTGGAGCAATCATCACCAACATCATCCTTGTACTTCAAGTGGCCACATCCCAGGACTTTTCTGTAACAATTAATGAACCTACATCAAAGAAAATGGGACAGATGATCCCATGGAGAAAATTGGTGGGAGAACAATCTCTCCAGGCCTATGGCTAAATATGAAAAATATTATATTTAGACTTGTTATGTAGTCTATGTGTTAGTTAAATGGGTTTTGTAGGAACATGAAATTAGAAAGAGAAATTAATATTATTGAAACATTTTATTTTTCATGACAAAATGCTGCTCACAAACATCTATCTATTCATGTGCAGGTATATCTCTTGACCTGAAGATGGCGCAAGTCACTCTCTCTTTATCACAAAACTCTTTGGGAGGGTACTTTTCAGTTAGTTTCTATTTTCATAATCACTGATGGTCAAGAAGATTTATTAATTTTTGTTGATTGTAACAGTATACCAGTAAACCAGTATATAACAGTATACCAGTCAATCAAACAGCCATGCAATTCTGCAACACGGTGAAAGCCCTGTGACCACAACACAAGTCGGGTTCCCTAATGCTGATGTGGACTGTAACCCTCACAGAACATGACAGCAAAGGCTCAAGGCTGTGGCAGTGGGGATGACATTTGGAGTTGGAGCGTGCCTCGTGTCACTCCACTCGCGCAGCAGTGATTTTGAAATGCTGCTGAAGTCAGCCAAGCAATTTGTTGATTCAGCTCTCCCAGTTAGTTACAGTATGGAATACAGCCCATTTTATCTTCCTTAAGCACGTCATAGCTCTGTCTCGGCATTGAACCCCTCTTCTAACTTTTGTCCTATATTGCCTTCCTCCTCTCTCCCTGTCAATTGCACAGTGACTTCTGTCACATCAGATATGTGCAATGCACATGCTCTATCGCTGCATCTCTGTTTCACTCTCTCCACTTCATTCTCTCTCTCTGTATTTACTATGTCATTCTGTCCCTTGGGTGATTCTGTGTCATTGTTTTTGTCTTATATTTACTGCTGTCAGTCCAGTCCCCTAATGATAATATCACCAGCTACAAGCTGACTGTACAAAAAACACTGGGAGCTTACACTCACTCACCCCGCTTTGTTTCTTTCAGTGTTATTCTCCCCCTCCTTTTCCAATACCCTTTATGCATGTCTGCTGGAAAAACCTTTTGTGTTAAGTCTGGATTTCTTCCAGGGACAAAATGCAGCTCACAGCTCAGATGATATTACCTGAATTGATCTTTCAGTTCAATTCATATCGAAGCTGATATTGTTAGAGAGGAAGAGTATGCTCTGTGTCTATTAGGGTTAAATGGGCAAAAGATAACTTGTTCCCCAACCCAATTGTCAATGACCTCGGGAGGTAAGTGAATGGGAGGGAAACCTAATTAATATCAATCTGGCCTCACAGTCTTTGAGGATCTCAAAGTCATCACTGACAACCTCCCATCTCTTTGGTTGTTACTGACGCCTCCTGCTCTACTTTCCTGCCAATATCCAAACACCGTACACCAGTCCCAACTGATATGACCCCGTCCCTCGCCAATAACGGACGAGCCCCAACTGAAATGCTTTAAATTGCCAGTGCTATCCGATGATTGGCTTTATAGATGACTCCAATGATTTTCCCCCATTCAATTACTCCTTCCGAGGTGAACGATAACTCACTTATGGGACTTGGGACATGTAAGAGGTCACTCTGAAGTAGAACATGGGCTTCCTATGACAAAATGCTATCAGGCTGATTAGGGTGTAAGTGTTTCCCATCCTCTGGGTTTGATTTTTCTGCTGATAGGCTAAGAATACAATGCAGACTGTGGGTGAAGCTAATAGCTTTGGGAAATGCCTCTCGCTGGAAGAAGCAGTCAATTTGCAACTGCCACAATGTGAGAGAACCACATAGGAAAAAGAGGGGAGATGGTAGTAATTGTTCTTGAGAAAAAGAGTGGAGATTACAGTAAACTAGCATTTAGGTCATTGCAGGTTATCAGTTATTAGTTTTGAACAGGTACAATCTTTGTGGTTCTTGAGGCGCAGGAAAAATTTAATGAAAAACATCATTGGATTGGATTGGACTAGCTTTCATTTGTTTGTATGTTAAAGTAAAATATTCAAAGCCAGCAGTATGAGGAAAACTGAGCAAAAGCCATGTGTAGTTTTCATCGTTATTAAATATTTGATCTTGATCACACACCACACATAACCTGCACATGCAAACATTAAAGAACAAAGGCACAGGAATATGAAAAAGAGAACCACACATTAACAGTTCACAGGACAGAGACATGCTGACATTTTGGCCTTAGAGATACACAAACCAAAACAAGTCCATACTGAGGCATGTTGTTGAAGGCACAAAGCTCCTGCCAAAACAAGCTATTTTACAGATCCAGGATCTGTATCTGCAACCAGATGGAAGGATGAAAAGAAACTTTTAGCATCTGTGCAGTCTCAGTGTCAGTCTCAATAGAACAGTATGGATAAATAAATGAGTCATCTCCTCACTCTTGTTCACTCCTTTTTCAATAAGTCAGACTCTGTGCGACATGTAATCAACTCGATCTGTTGTTTTGTATAACTGGATCCAGGAGGAAATGGATGGGATTCACAAGAACATGCTTTGTGATGAAGGTTAACAGTTCCTACAAACAGCTCAAGGTTAGCAGCACAAAGGAGGAGTTGTTTTTCGCCTTATTGTAGTGCACTGCAAGCTGTCTAGTGATTATCTATTGTTGATAAAGGAGCACCTGTGCATCTGTCTTCTCCTGAGCTGATAAAGATTTCAGAGTGCGAACAAGAAAGGCCTCATTCCTTGACTAAGGTAAAAGATAGGGGCGAAAGTGGGGCAATAGAGCTTAACGTCAGAAAATATGTGGCTACTGAATAATGGACCCTATGCAGAACACAGGCTGTCAGTGCAAAGATACAGCCAGAAACGTCTGTACACTAGTTGGCAGTTAAAGCTGGTATTTCAAACAGGACTTAGACTTCTTTGGCACATAACTGCAGATGCAAAAGATGCAGCAGGCAGTGGTGTAGTAAACAAAAATGTGGGCAAACTATGACCTCCAGTCAGTGACAATCATGAGATAAACAACCTGCCACTACAAACAAATCAATTATACTTTGATAGCAGCTTTCTCCTAAATATATCACGCCACATCCTCATAGGCCTATAGTTATGCTGTCAATTAATTTGCATCACATTTGTCAAACGTTTTGGTGGATTTTCCCTCCACGATATCCAATGCAGGTGATTTTAACTTATTTATTTGAATCAAAAATAAACCTTTTTTTAAAAATGTGTGAAAAGGAAAATACTCAACGCTAGAGTTTCTCTCTCTCTCGCTCGCGCGCGCGCGCGCACGCACGCACACACACACACACACACACACACACACACACACACACACACACACACACACACACACAAAACAAACGCCTCGTGCCTCGCACCGCATCAACTCATTTGCCTTCATCTGCTCCCGGTCTTCCTCTTCAGTCTGCAGTTTGGCACTTGGTGACATCTTGACACCGATAAACTTTGTGGATATTTTTTGTATGACTAAACTAGTCGCTCACTTGAACGAGGAACACATTTGTCTGTGTTAGATTTGCCTTGGACTGAAGCATCTTGGCGGGTTTCTTTAAGGACTAAACGCGCTTTCTGACCGTGACAGTCGGCGCCAGATGACTGATAAAGGTGAGGATGCTGCGGTGAGTTCACGGAGGAATGAGTTTTATCCCTTTCTTTACCATAACTCAGATTTTCGTTATCCCTTGTGAAAACTGATATAAAAAAAGTGACCCGAAGTTTCGTTCAAAAAAGCATATGGCATGCGATATTATTTTTATGCAGTATCTTGCAGGTTAGCTTCTGAAAAGGTCGAAGTTCTCTCTTTTCAAAACTATGGTAACTTGCTAGCGAACAACTTCAGTAATTAGCTAACCGTAAGCTAGCTAACGTTAGTTCAGTTAGTGAGGTAATTGTTAGCTATGTTGGTAAGTGTTTTGTTTTACAAGATTTTTCACCGGCCAAAATTTGTCTGTAAACTAGCTAACTCGACAAATTTGAACATTTCAACATATTTTGGTAAAGATAAAAAAAACACCCAGTCAAGCAAACTTCTTGACAAGCCATTAATTTTGTTCTTAGTTACCTGGATCAATAGCTCTCAAAGCGGGGTCTGGGGACCATCAGGGGTCCAGGAGCTATAGGATTTCATTGAAATCAATATAATTTGAATTGTCATTTGACCACAGAGCAGTTTGTAGACTGTAGCGGTGACAGTTGGGAACATAGGGTTCATCCTCCCATTGTTATCTCCCCATATAAACAGTTACATTAAACAACGAAAGACTTCTATGATGAGATTCCTCAAGACAAAATATTTACAAATGGGGGTCTAGCATGCATATCTGCTTGGTGACCACTGATATGAAAAAGCTTGGGGATCTTTGACATTTTTTTGAGCTATATGAGCTATAGAGAGTGGATGTGAAGTCATTAACTTTAGGCCTGTAGGACACTCAAATAAAAGTGTGTGTATGTATTTTATATTATAGTTACTGTTAAATTGATTGATTCAGCACTAGAGCCCTAAAATGTGAGTCCATGATATCATAATATTCTATATATGTTTGATTGTAGTCTAAACCTTGGGTCAGGCAGTGTTGTGAGCTGGATGCTTTTTTACTTAAATCATGAAAACATTTCCATATATTGGTTGTGTGTATGCAGAACATAAATGAGGAGTCATAATAATTAGATGAAGTTGTAGGCCAATTAAGCCAAGTGTTGAACTCACCATTAACAGTTCCTCCGTCAGTTTTAAAAACTGTGGGGAATTTGATTTCAATGTTTTGATTTTGCTTTCTTTAAACAAATATTTTATGGTGCCCTTAACTATGCTTGCAGGCACATGGGGTTGAAATATTGTTGATTTCTGGTCTGACAGACAAAGTGGACAGGAAAGACAAAACAGAAACAGGTAATCACTGTTTGCTTCAGTTATGTCAAAAAGTACAGATTTAGAATAAAGCATCACTTTCCAAGATAGATATCCAAGATACGTTATTAAACCTCCACATTCTCTGCATCCCTAATGTCACAGCAACTTAGGTTCCATAAAGGATTTCAGCTTTGTCATCATTACATCATATCATTAAAATGTTTCACGATCATATTCACCGCTTTGTTGGGCTGGTCAGGTCCTCTCAACCTGCAGTAGCCTAATATTTCTGACAGCATTGGAATGCAGCACAGTAGCTGGTATACGAAATGGTAAAAATATGCAGCTGCACCGTTGACTAAGAACTAGTAACAAAACAGTTTCTGACATTTTGTTGCATCTGCTTTATGAGACTTTTTTCTTTTTGTTGTCCCACCTTTTCAGACTCACCTTGTTTTCCCCCCCTTAGGTTGTTTTATTGCAATTAATCCAAAACAAAATCAGTCTGTCACTATCAGCTTTGTGTGTAATTTTAGACTGTACCAAAGTGAAATTGGCAGACAGATGATTCAGTAATATACCCCTACATTTGAAAAGCAATTTATTTAACCCTGTACTCCAAACTGCCATTTAACAAAAGGTCATAGTTGAATACAGTGGAGGCCAAATGAAATTTCACATTATTGTGGTCAAATGGTGCAATACAAATTCAGTTCATACAATCCAAATAAAATTTTTGAATGCAGTAACTGAATTACACAAATATAGGGTGCAGTAATGCAACTGATAATCAAGTTTAGACTCCGGCACTATAATCAGCCCCTTATATTTACATGGAAAACAAGATTTTCTGTGATATTTACTCACTGCTTGTACTTAGGATATGCATCTTGACAAAGGTTTAAAGACATGAATAAACACTGCTTTGAAACAAACAGCTTGAAACCTTGTTAGACAGGCATGTACCATGGCTGGATGCTCTTTTAAGTTACAAACCTCAAATAGTTCTTTTATTGGCACTGTGGGAAGCAGGAGGCTCCTGGTCCGGGGTCTGCAGACATCTGCGGTAGCTGCACTGTACTGCCACAGGGGATTCATCGTGGCACTTCATACACTTCAACAACCTGGCTTCTAGAGCTCAGCAATTTGATGTAATATAGTGTGAGATAGATTTGATATTCCACTACCAGTATGTTATTTAAATACATGTTGATCATTACAGAACATCTCCTGTGTTTTCATGTTATATAAATTCTGTCGTCAGATCTGATGTTACACTGTTGTAGTAACCAAAGAAAGAGTTTATGATATATGTATGCTACATTTAGGAAAACTTTTCATATAGTACGCTCGAGTTATAGGTTACTTACCATTATATAAAACCATAAACAGATCTTTCACCTGATTGTAACAGTAATCAAAGTAAAAAAGACTCCTCTATTAAGTCTTTGCCTGCTTTCAAACTTTCAAGCTAGAGTGTTTCCTTAGGTTTTTACAACCACTGCATGTTACTCATTGAGTGTTTAATTAAAGAAACCTCAGACACAGTGGAGTATTCTCCATCTCTTATGAACTCACACTACACACATACACACATGCTGGTGTCCTCAGGCCATATGCTTAATTATGAGGGTCTGTCCATGTTTCTTTTGTGTTAGTGGAAGGCTGAGGATGGTGGGGGGATGCGTGCATCACCAACAAAAAAAAAAGGAAAGAGATGGGATGAGGGAGATTCTTAAGGGATGACCTTTAATAGGAACCTGGGTGTGATGATCAAAGGGAAAAAGTGCAAGCCTATAAATATACTCCCTATGAAATTCACTGTTGTTTATTAGGCTGAAGGGGGACCTTGTTTTAGTTTGTGAGGTGATTTAATGTCTGTTGTCTGCACATTATGTGAGTCTGTGTTGTATGTCCAAGTCTAATTAAAAAAAAAAAAAAACAATGTGGCAGCCATTCATCCAAAATCAAAGCTTCTTTGCTCATAAGGCAATTATTTGTTAGGGAGCCAGAGAAAAGCCTGCATGAGTTTGGTCCAACCAAAAGTAAATATACAATATTTTAGAGAACCTTTAATATAGTGCAGGGTAATATATTGAATTTTCTCATATGATAGGTATATGTTAATAAAATTGTGTGAAAAATTAAATGATGAGATCTGAAAATATCTGAGATATATGAGACATGAAATTCAAGCAGCGCATGTTGTCCAAAGAGTGTACAAAACTCTCACCAAAGTAATTCCTTGGCAGGGAAAAACATTGGAAGTTTTGGTCTTTTTTTTTTTTTTTAACACATCATATGAAAGAATAAGTAGTAGGCCTCATTGTAAATGCATTTTTTCTTCAAAACAAAAGATAATGTGATATATTTTGATTTAATGATGAGAGTGGAAGGGAAAAGGATAGTGTACTTTAAGCATACTTAGCGCACTTTAAGTTGCTACCAATACAAACCTAAGTGGAAAGGATATAACACACATGCATTTTGTACCAGTATGGGTTTGCTGTGCTTTCATCTCTTTGCAGCATGAGATGCACTATTGGCTTCTGTCATGTAAAGTTCTAGTTAATGTTTTACACAAGCTATAAGGGACATTGTTCATTAGCTGAAGTATATGCTGACTTGCTGTAGATTACCATGCATGTGACTGGGCATGTTGGAAATGTGTTAAATACAAGTGTATTCAGTGGCCATTAATTATAATAATGAATATAAATACAAGTCCTACATAATCATCAAGCAAACATCTGTGCTTAAAGAGACTGAAATGTAGTCTTGGATAATTACTATTGTGCTGTAGCGCGATGAGCTGGACTGATGAGGTGATAATGAGCAGTGAGAAGGATTATACCCAGACAGTTTCTTGCCATCCGTCTTTGTGTTTGGGTGGCACTGCTGGGGCACAAAATAGGGCGTAACACAACATGGCCAGATGTGCAGTTTTAGGTGCGTGACGCAGATGAGAGCAGCTAGCTAGCTTGCTGCAGTTATGATAGCACAGAATAGCTACTACCATTGAGGTGGTGTCAGAATAAATATAGAAGTATAGTGTGTAACAATATGGCATACCTTTTTGCTCTTTTAATCCAGGGACTGACAAGGATTAAATAATATTGCTAGAATTAATATAGAATTTATAGCTAAAATGTACATAAATTTATATTTTTATAGAAGTATACATTATTTTTTATATTCATGAAACATGTAGACAAATAGTGTTTTTTTTTTTT
>OMKZ01018739.1:0-12043 GCA_900302535.1 Neoniphon sammara
AGGGAGACAGAGATGGATGGCCGAGCCGCTCTGCCCGAAAAACGATGAAGAAAACAGAGAGAGAGGGAGAGAGAGGGAGAGAGAGAGAGGGAGAGAGGGAGAAAGAAGCAGTGTTTTTGAACATCCAGTTCTGCCTCTCTTCTAATCCTGGCACAGCCACTGGGATTAAAGGAGGCAGTTAAACTCTGAATATTTCATGATTTTTATGAGTCAACCGTGCAGAAATTTAGATCACTAACGAGCACCTTTCGTTTGGAATGATATCCTCAAAGAGTGAGCGATGGCTGTTGTTTTTCTTGTGGTTGCTTCCTCACCAGTTTCCTGTTCACTCACATAAACAATTTCAACAATTTCGGTCTGCATTGCACTGTCTGAGCGGTGCCTGCATTGTGGAGCTTCGCCTAATTTATTCCACGGGCGAGCTGCAATCATCGCTCACTGTGTTCCCCTTACATATATCCATGGCATTGCTCCCTATATCGTGTTTGCTTTGCGAGGCAGCGTGACTTACTGGCTGCATCCAATCGGGATGCGGAGCGACCAGGATGAAATGTCATCGGCCACATGGAGGAAGTTGGCCAACAATTTCAATAATTCCCACATAAGACAGAGCTCGCGCTTCAAGAGATCCCGGGGAGGTGGAATCCACTTCCTAATCCCCTGCCAAAAGCTCAGCTGGCAAAATGAGAGAATTAGTTTTTCCTGGTTTTATATGGCTCGGCAGTTAGTAGGCTCAGGCACCCCATAAAATGATCCTACAGTATGCTCTCTCTCTCTCTCTCTCTCTCTTCCCTCCATCTTCCTCCAAAGCCCAAAATTGTTCTGGCTGTGGACAAGCATACAGTTAATAACACTAACAGCTAGCAGGGAAGTTTTAGGAAGTGTTAGCAGTGTGTGTTTGTGTTTAATATATGCATTACATTATACATTATATTTTTATTATTATTGTTGTTGGTAATAGTAGTAGTAGTAGCAAGTAGTAGTGAAATTATTATATACTCCACATAGTGATAAAATGGTTTTGATGACATTATAGAGGTATAATGAGAGGTAATGCTAATAATGAATTATTTAAAAAGCTACAAAGTGCTATAGACCCTAATTGTTCATCTATAGCACGATGATAATGAGGCATCAAAGCCGACGCTGTATTTAGGTATAGATGTTCTGTGCTGTGCCACGGGTGAGAGGCTGGGTCACACAGTTTGCCATGCAGGTGCACAGAGGCGCAGGGTTTCCTGCGGTAGGCAGGCAGGCAGCTCTCTTGTCAGGGGTGTACCCAGGCATGACATGCAAAGACACACACACCCACCCACACACGCACATACACACACACACACACACACGTCTCCCCTCTCGGCAGCCATCCGCCACAGGACGGCTGATAAAAATATCACAAGCCCTATCAGGCAATTAAACAGGGAGGTGCAGTGGACTGTGAGGGCTGCTTAATGGCATCGTCCTCCCCACAGAGGAGCCACTGTGACTGGGCAACAGGGGGGATACAGGCTGGTGATGAAGTGGTAAATTAAAAGGTGGGTAAACCAGTTGCATTGGTTTCGATGAGCAGTTTTGCTGCCGCGTGTTCCCAAAGGTGTTGGAGAGGTCCTTCCATCCACCGAGGAAACAAAAGAAAAGAAAAACAAAAAATAATCTTACGTTTTAAATAGTATTGCATTTTTTTATCCTCTTTGGAAAGATAATTTCTTACTGTAATGCACATCAGTCGCTTATTTCTTATTATAATGCACAGGCGCTGGCCCTGCTATGAATTTAAGTTTCTGTCAGCATGAAAACATGAATGATTGTGCAGCCGGGTGGCCTTGTGGTCACAGAGACATTCTTTCAACGACCTGGGTGCTCTGGAAACTTTTATGTCAGCGAGACACTGAATCACCACCACCAGCTCCGGGGGTGCTGCTCTGTATCCGACCCGGCACTCTGACCTCTCCGGACGGGGCCGAGCAAAAATAGAATTTCCCTACATGGATCAATGACACGTCCCATTTTCATCACTATTATTTCACAAAAGGTGGGCAATCCGAGTCTGCTTGTTGCGTTTACACACCCAACTGCATTCCTGGTGCATGCCAACATCTCGAGCCTCGTGCCTCTCTAAATCTGGTCAAGCGGAGCGTTGTGGAGGTGATGGATACACTCCATAATGGACATTCCTCAAACTGGAATGGACATTATCAGCAGGGTGATAGAGGTTGGTATCTGCCCCGTGTCTTGGCTCCTGCCATGTCTGCCACTCTCACCTCAGCAGGGGCCCTGTGATGGACTACATATCGCCTCACACAATCTCAGCTGGCAGATACAAGGTGGCGCCATCGTGGAGTTGTATAGCGACACAGCTGTGTGTTTTTATTGTGTTTGTGAGTCTGAGAGATAGAGATAGAAAGAAAGCGAAATAGAGAGAGAGAGAGAACGCGAGAGTCCCCCGTGTTCCCCAGATTCAGGCTCCAGTTAATGGAGACAGATAGTACTTACTCCTGTGGAAAAACAGCACTGATAGTCTGACACCTTGTTTAGCAGTCAAACAGAAATAAACATCCACCAGAACCCCCTCTCAAAGGGCTTTATTTGTTTGGAGGAACCCTCTTTGCAGCTCCGCTTGATGTAAACATCACATAATCTCTGTGAGAAAAGAAGCTATTTCTATGTATATGAGCACATGCATTTGTTACTATGAAAACTCATCTTAGGAAACCTGACACCCTTATGTTTCTGCCTGCAATGTTGGCCCAGTGTATTTATTTGTATAATTCTTAAACCACAGTGACATATTGCGAGTGCCTCCCTGTTGTATCGAAGGAGCTGAAACTACCCTTCTTCGGAGTCGGATCATGCAAAGACGTGAGGGGTAAGTGACTTTGCTCAGGGGCACTTTGGCATTAATGGGCGCTGCTGATACCAATGATTGCCAGGAATGATCAGGATCAACCTATACAACACTATTAAAGGACTGTAGCGGTCCAAGTTTGACTTCTTGTCAACAGTCATGATTGCATCTGTCCGTCACAAATATCAGTTACATAAGTGTGTTCAGAACAGGCTTCAGTGGCTTTGAAGTCAGGGCTAGGTTACCAAATTCATCTTAAAAAATGTGGCAAAATGCTCAGTGGAACAGTTGTTATGCATAGATAAATTACATCTTGTAAATATTTAATATGTACTGTATGTGTACTAACATTACTGTTGTACTGCATCATAATCACTTAAAATTTGCACATTAATACCAAATGTGTTCTATGTTTGAAGCTGAAAGAGGCTATTGGGTCCATGGCCAACCTGAAGTTAGCTGCTTAGTCTAGGCATATGCTGGACTGAATAGGAAGGACTCCCTCCATTTCTAGTTTATGTGAAAGAAGTTTGTTTCCATGTTCTGTCATGCAAATCTTCATTATACGTGGGTTTTGTAACTAATTTGAGTGTGCCTGGAAAAAGTACTTTAGCATACGCAAATCTGAATGGATTTACGGCAATTTTAGCAAAAGTATGCGCTGGCCAAGTGTTTGCAACATGTAAGTACTTATGTACATAAGTACATAAAAACTTTTAAGTTTCACAATGCAGTTTTTTACATTTTTTGAACATGAATAGGGGTGAATTGGGATAAGTTAGCCTTGACTTCTAAACTAGCAAAGGATATTCTTTACACACTTACATAACCAATATTTGTGACGGACAGATAAAATTGCAACTGTTGGCAAAAAGTCGGTATAGGTTCGGTATGGTCCTTTAAAAACTGTTTTTACAATTAACAATACAACATTTTGGCCAAACAGACCTTCATTGTGTAACCAAGGAACCATAATGGAAATCAATGCCGCCGTTCAATTATTGTGTGACCTCGCTTACCAACCCTCTCACCCTTGTCCCTCTCCGTGGATGTGAGCGTTCTCAGCTGCGAGTGCACTGACAGAACCCGCACTGCCATGTATGGATTTGACAGAGAAAAACCATGGAAACCGGAGGAGAGTGGACCCAGATGAAGAGTGGTGGATGTAATAGCTCTATGCCTGGCCATAACTGCCCCAGCGTCCACCCCTCTCTTCCCCATCACCACCACCACTAACGCCCAGATGAAGGGCCGCTAAGTCTGCTGTGGTCCAGCCTGCTCCTGTTCCTCGGCTCAGCCTCCCAGAGTGTGCATGCTGCAGACAAAGATAGGACTCTCAAAGGGCTGGCACAATGCTGGGCTCAAAGGCTCCTATTTCTGCTTGCTCCTTTCAGTCTCCCTCTATCACACTTTTTCTAATGGAAAAAAAAAACAGCCCACACATCAGTACATCCTGTAGCATTGACAAAATGACTTATTACTCCCCACTGCACACTTCCTTCACCCTCCCTGGATTCATCAAGCTCCCAACCTCCCCTCAAACCAGCTGGCACCTCCTGGCGCTTGTCTAGCCTGTCACCCTTCCTCAGCAGTGACCTTGAGACAGAGATGAAGGAGTGATGGTGCTCCCATAACAGCAGCGATACAATTTCTCCCCCCACCCCAAAAAAAATACACAGCAGCAGCAGCAGCAGCAGCAAGATGGCTCTCACTTACAGTGACAGCTGCTTCTAAGAAGGAGGGGGAAAATACCCTATGCATATCCACATCAATCAAAATAGGATTAGGGTGCCTCTCTCTGGTCCCTTTTATTTCCCATTAAGTTGAAGTTGGTGATGAAATACAGAGCTGTTATGTGGCAAGATAAAGCTGTCTGGTGTTGCAGAGCGATACTGCAGCGATCATGTGAAAACCTTGTATCTCCAAATTGCAAAAGAAATAACTTTCAGCTCAATCGACAGCCATGCATAACAAAAATTCTCCTGTGGGTTTTGAAGGGGTGTTGCGGGCTTATGCGAAGCTTGCCCAGCCCTTTAAAGATTACGTAAAACCTTGATTCAAGAAAAAAAAACATTAGAATCACCCAAATTAGGTTTATTTGTGGTGGTGTATTGGCACAGTGGTGACAAACTGGGACAAAGTCATCCTGACAGCAGGATGCGAAGATGAAGTGACATGACAGCATGTGAAACAAAAGTGTCCGCTGTGATCAACCACCTTCACAGGCAACAATACACCCCCTCCGTAGAAACTGTTGTGACCGCTCACGTGACACATCCGATGCCATTTATCCATGTCCTGCTGGAATAGGGACACAGACAAGAGATGATGCATGAATTTTTAATCAAATAAAGACAGTGAGAAGTGATAGGAGTGGAAAGCATTCGTCCTGGTCATGCTGAATTAATGAGGCGCCGACTTCCTTCCGCATGCCAAGTTCCTGAATGACTTGGCTCATCAACATTCACTATCTGCGGCCATCTTTACTGTCTGCCTCCACCCTTTGGACCGGGTTCAGCGCAGAAGCTCAGGGCCCCAAACTCCGCCCTGTGTTGGACGCAGCCTCCCTTTCTAGATCTGAGAGTCTGATCAGTTTGGAGGCTTGTCCTCCTCGTGACCTTGAGCTCATGCAGTGGAGGGAGGCTGAAATGCGCAGAAGCAGGAAAGTTTGAGTTTGGTCTCTGCGGTAGACATCCATGGTGCAGCTGAGGGTGAGGGCAGAGGGGTCCCAGGGCACGGCTGTTGGGCGACCCCGTCCAAATACAGTCCAGAGCCTCCCTCTGACCACCTGAGCCTCTGCGTTCTGCGCCTGTTTGCTGGCACCGAAGTCAGGTGACACAGAACCAATTCATTGCTTCACACCAATTCAAAACCTAGCTGGACTTGCCCCGTCAGGTTTCATGTCTTTTTCTCACACTTCTCCTCACTCTCTCTCTTTTTTTAACACCTGTTGTGCTTGGTGCTGTCACAATGTACTCCTACCAGCAACCTACTTCTGCATCCTTGGGGGAAAAAAAAAAAAAAAAAATTACCCAAGGAGGAGTTGGGCATTCCCATGGTAACCAGGTCCTGTGGTATAGGCAGGGATATCAGGCCAAGCCTGATGCCATTTGCATACAAATTGCCCAGCTGGTACCTTGTCGTTATGACAACGGCACACAGCTCCCAGAATTCATTTGGAAGTGAACCACAAAGGGAAGCCAGCGCGCAGAGTCATTGATAAAATTCCTTTTCTTTTACATTGAGGGTATTTTGCTGACACTATATTCTTATGTAAATGCGATCAACATATATCTGTAGGAAATCCTGAGGCATGACATGAGAGAGAATAAAGGAGAGGATAGTTATGTTGATATGTTGATCTCTGTGAACTTGGATGTGGGTGTGGTCCTCCAAATGTTTTACAAAAAGCAAAAAGTATATGTTAACCATAAATCTAAAAAACGGTCCAAATAATCACACTATGTAACTACCAATACCTTAAAGATGAAAAAAATTGACTTTGGCCAGATTGTAAAGTGTGTCTGCCCTCTACTTTGGTCGACACCAAATCTTACCTGATGCTGCAAACCCTAATGTAATTCGTTACAATGATTCATACCAAACCCTCTGAGCTGGGGCGAGAAAGTGAACTCTGCTTACAACACAGTGTCCTCTACTGGCAGCATGTGGCAGGAAGTTTACACAACTGCCTGTCGGGCTATATGGATAATATTTAGCTCAAGGGCAACAGAGCTGACTTTTCCATAGTCATCCTGGCTCAGCTTACTGACCAGTTAAATTGCCCTGCCGTGGGCTCTGCTAGCATTCTGTGAACCCAGCATATCTGTTTATCCAAGTAATCCCAGTGAGGCTCCAGTTTAATCATTGCCTTCTGTGCCGCCATCCAGCCATTGCAGGCTAATCAATGCCTCTCTCGATGGGAAACAAGGCAGGCCCTGGATCCATGACTTGACCTATACTGCTCTGGGAGAGTTCAGATCTACTGGGCAAGGTGAACCCTCACTCTGTACACATTAAACTGTGCACCTCCCCTCAGTGTGTTAATAATAGGTGGCAGCCCCATTGACACGTGTGTTATAGATCACCAGAGACAAACCAGCACAAACCACTTCAGCCTGGATTGAAAGACTTGTATCAGCAACAACAAAACAGGATGTGTGCAAGGATGACACTGTGAGTTTGTATATATATACATATGTGTGTGTGTGTGTGTGTATTACACCCTCTTCCTCAGGGTGGGTGCAGAGGGAAGGTGACATCTCTCGCCTCCCCAGCATATAAATGCAGGAACCTGCTCAGTGAAGTGCTGCTGGCTCTGAGGCTTGACAATTTAGTGCGTTTCTACCTCGGAACGTGCATCCTCTCTCAAGGTCACAACTTGCCAGCAGCTCAGCTCCTCACCGAGGCACAGCCCCACTCATCTGTCACCCACCATCCAATTTAACATGGCAACCCGATGGGGACTCTGCGGCGCGGGGAAGATCAGCCACGACTTCAGCGTGGCCATGAAGACTCTGCCTCCTGGAGATCACCAGGTACTCTATTCAAACAAACACACTATATCTTCATTGTCACACAGGATGTCTCCCCTGCACTGAATAGAGCTGCCAGTACTGACAGAGTGGGTGTGCCGCTGTGATGAATGTATGTGTGTTTCTCTCTCATACACACAGATAGTAGCCATTGCAGCGAGGAGTCTGGAGCGTGCACGGGGCTTTGCCAAGAAGCACGGTATTCCTAGAGCTTACGGCAGCTACGAAGAGCTGGCCAATGACCCAGAGATTGGTGGGTTAACAGCTAGGGAGGGCCCGGCTGCACAGGCAAAGATAATGGCCTAATGGCGTTACTGTTTGAAGCTGAGCCTGGAGCATCTGTGTCCCCACAGACATTGTGTATCTGGGAGTGCTGCACACGGAGCACTGGAGTGTGGGCCTGCGGTTCCTCAGGGCGGGGAAGAACGTGCTGTGTGAAAAACCCTTTGCCATGAACTCAAGGCAGGTGACAGATCTCGTCAGCGCCTCCAGGAAAAGCAATGTCTTCCTCATGGAGGTAAGATTCAAATTACACTGCGGGAAGCTGCATGCCCATAACTCTGATGCAATAGTATTTATTTACATACATATCAACATCTTCGCACATATTGCCTCACATCAACTCAGTGGCATACAGTCTACGCTCCAAATAATGACCTCATAGGTCAATCAGCATAAGCCTAGAAATGGAGAATCTAGAGTGGCCATATTGTAGGACAGATAAATATATCTAGAAAGACCACTAATGACCAAGAAAGCAAATGCTTTCTTATTGCCCTATGGGCTTATTATTTGGAGCACTGGTTTTGTAGAACATATGCCTTTGAGGAGATGTGATTCTCTTATCATAAAGAAGGGGATGTGCCAAAACTTTGATTTGTAAGTAAATAAATACACATTGAGTTATGAGCGTGCAGCTTCCCTCCTCTTCTTCTTCTTCTTCTTCTTCTACCCAGTGAGCAAATGCCTCACCAGTACGGGTGTGCATGTTTTTCTCCCTTATTCCAAGACCTCTGTGACCTTGTCATTGCAGAAACATAACCAACAATTTGAAATTTATATGCACCAGCAGTTTTGGTCAACACTTTGAATCGAAGCTCTTTACAGTGCCACAAAGGAACCTAAACTTGCCAGTTTTAGAACCAAAGTCTTCTAAGTGAGTTGTACAGCGACTTATTCTGTCTAGTCATATCCATTTGGGCAGGGGAGAGTTGTGGTCACAAGCCAGCGTTCTGGTACAGCTCCAGTGTACGAGCTGTGTTTCATCCAGGTGAGGTGCTAGGGTGTGTACTCTGTCCCTCTCAGGCCATCTGGTCCCGCTGTTTCCCCGTGCACGCCGAGGTGCGCAGGCTGCTGGTGGAGGAGGCGGTAGGGGAGGTGAAGCTGGTCAAGGCCTACTTCGGCTCCCCTCAGCTCCACATTCCCCGCTCGGTTGAGAAGGAGCTGGGCGGTGGCGCTCTGCTGGACATCGGAGTGTACTGCCTGCAGTTTGTGCTGATGGTGTTCAACGGAGAGAGGCCAGAGTCCATCCAGGCCACAGGGGTTCTGCTTGACTCAGGTATACTTCAACAGGGTTGTGTTAAGGCTATGTACAATGTGAAGATCACGAGTATCATTAACCACACGTGGTTAACAGTCTTTTGTTGTTCAGTACATTCATAATGATTAACTTGATTAACTTCTTTTTCCTGCTGGTGTTTGGCAGGAGTGGATGAGTCCATGGTGGTGGTGATGAAGTTCTCCAGAAACAGGATGGCCTTCTGCACCTTTTCCATTGCTGTTGCACTGCCAAATGATGCCACCATCAGTGGAACTAAGGGCACCATCAGGGTATGCAATGCAACAAACTCACTATTGTGACATTTCACATTAACTCACAAATGATTAAGATGAGAAGAATGAGCTTAGGGTTAATTGATTTAACAGTTCATCGCGCATTTATAGCTGAAAAGAGGTTGTGTCTGTTCAGATAATGTTAAGATTAACACTAGTACTCTACTCTTAAGTCCTTCATTTAAAGTCATCAACTGACAAAAAAATAAATGCATGCACTTTCTGTCCTGCAGGTACTTGGCCCCATGCACTGCCCGACCACACTGGTGGTGAACGAAAAGGAGACGCGGTACCCTCTGCCTGAACCCTGCCTGCCTCTGAATTTCACCAACAGCACCGGGCTTCGCTATGAGGCAGAGGAAGTGAGGCAGTGCCTTCTCAAAGGTAGGTCATGATGACAGGCAAGACGTGCACTCCTCTTCAACAAGAGACACAACCAGTCCAAGGCTGACTTCTCCACAAAGACATTTCAGTACAGTCAAAGAATTACACTGCTTTCATGGGGTTTGGCACAAACATTTGGGGGTACAATGGTATCCAGTCAGTCGTACACTGATGTACTAATGGGCTTGTAAGGAACAGGGGGAAATGCTGTTACCACTCCTTGGAATGTCCCATGACTTGCATACTTATTATTATTTTGGCTTCAAATACCAATTTGCATAATATCTGTCCCCCAAATAACAATTTTTGTACTTCATTATAAATAAATAAAGCTGACTTACTTCTTGTATGCATGACTCTAGTTATGAATAATCATGGCTTTCAGTCAGTCTGAATGACTGACGCTGCTGGCTCATGTAAGTCTCGACAAGACACATTACAAGAAAAATTAGATCATGTTTGAAAATGTTGCCCTCTCCTGCACTGTATATTCAAACTGACCATACCATTGAACTGCTCCCCCTCATCCACAGGACTGAAGGAGAGCCCGCGGATGCCCCTGGCAGAGTCTGTCTTGCTGACAGAGATCATGGACGAAGCCAGGAAACAGGTGGGAGTCGTCTTTAACCAGGACAGCCAGTGACATCACCGAAAAGCCAAGCCCATAAGACCTGATGTGCAACTACTTGAACGGAGCGGAGAGAGAGCTGCGTGGGGCAGGATTTGGATCTTTTGTAGCAGCGGATCCCACACGGTGCTGCGTGACGTAGCCTGAGCCCATGCGGAGAAATCTGATGAGACAACAGTGACGTGGTTGGCATTGTGAGCTGATACACAGAATTTAAGACACAATCATCTAAATCTTGGGTGCATTCTTGACTGTTTTTTTGATTTTGAAGTTTGATTTGAATATGAACATTTTGGAGCCTGATGAACCATCTGTAACTCAAAACAAAAGTGTATTTTACTCCAGTGTTTACAGACATTCCCAATAAAAACACCCTGTACAGCCTCAATATACAGCAAATGACAAATAGAGTGAGTTTTTGTCTTAAAGCACAGACAATGAATGTCAGAGGGAAAATGCATCTTTCACCAGATCCAACAAATGAACTGTGTTTCAGTATGGTTCACCATGCTGCAACCAAGCACTGGGCTTCTGAAGACAAACCAGCTGTCACTGTGAAGGTTATGATTGATGAATCTAATAAAGGACTGATTGTGAAAGCCATGTTAGATTTCATGACTTGGCAACTATCAACCAATGAATATAAAAAGAGACTGAGAATAGCACGTTTGAATCAAAGTGTTCTGTCATGTCTGACCCTTGCAGAGGTCTACAAATAGATTCATGCTCTCTGTACAAAAATAGATTGCACTGTCTGCTTTTCAAGGTTAGGACAGTGAAAGACGTTTATGAGTCAGCAGAGAGCATGGCTCATTTGCTACACTTGCTCTCAACCGTTTCAGCTCATATGACCCCTTAAGACTGAAGGATGTCTAATTGCCTACACACACAAAATGGTGGATTTTTTAAAAGAATTTTTATGGCATTTTTGCCTTTCTTATATAGTTCAAAGGGTTTGAACCAGGCCAGATTACAACTCAGAACATCATGTTGACGTGGCACACACCTTAGGCACTAGCCTGAGGGGTGAGGCACAAGCACCCCAGGATGCTGAAATTGGACACAAAAACATGTTATATATTTTTTCCTTTTCCAGTTTCCTTGATTAATGATTGATTTAAACCTACAGGTTTCAGATATTTTTTTCAAAAGAAATAAAAACATTGCTGCCTTGTAGAGTTCCTAATCTCACTCACCAAAGCCCCGCCTATGATACAAAGAAGAACGCAAGAGTGACATTATTTGTGGTATTTCTGTGACACAATTATCACTCCTTACATCTGTTTCAACTAGGGCTGAATGATATGGTTTAAACAAAATCATACTGCAATTATTTTGACAGATACTTTTGTGGGAAAGATCATTTTTGCAACATAATTTTCATTTATAAAAAAAAAACAAACCACTATTAAAATATGATTAATTTAACTGGGATCTGCACCAAACAAACATGTTTTCTCATGTCTGGAGAAAATGATTGGTAGGCCAGGGTATGACGGTATCTTGTCACACATTGTACCTTCCAGCTCATGCGATTTGGATATTGCACTTGGCCAAATTGTGATTATTTTTATAATATTTAAATTAACTGTTCAACCCTAGTTTCAAGTTCATTACATTTACAGAATGTTGTTTCAGCTGGTGTGCAGCTGCTGCAAGGTGATCTAAGGATTTAAGTGCCCTGCGACTCAAATGGACCACCTCATTTCAAACCCTGAAACATCCAACCTGCTTAAGTGTCCTTGAGCAAGTCCCTCAGTCCACACCAGCTGCAGGGGTGCTGCTTTGTAGCTGACACTGACATCTGACCTCCCTGTG
>OMKZ01018739.1:34748-49913 GCA_900302535.1 Neoniphon sammara
CGAGGCCTGCCATTCATTTTCAAAGATGTTCCAGGCCTCATTTTATATTTCTCACATATACAAACCTTTTGTGATTTACAATTTACAAGTTACCAATATTGACTGACTTATCTTAAATGTACTGTACATGCTCAAGAATAAAGGACAGAAGGGAGAAAAAAGATCGCCATCTGGGTCCACGGTTGCCACAGAGATCAACATACCAACCAATACCATTTGTTGATAAAGCACAGAGCTGTATTTGATGGGAATTATCAGCATGGTTTGAACGTGACTTTGAACAATCAGGTTGGCTGAAACTAACAATGCGTAACGCACATTTAGGCATAACAATGTTAGAGGACCCACCTCGTGTGAGCCATGGGAGAAGTTCAAGCGTGCAATGTTCATTCCGGACTTGATCATCTCCTTCAGTGTCTCCACTGAGCGCGAGACTGGCCCTGTAAGAAAGATGATTAAAAGGAAAGAATTAAAAGCATAGCATAACTTTAAAAATTTTGCTGCTGTATTTTACTTCACCAAGAACCTCAGAGTAAAGAATGCAGCTTGATCTTGTTTAACAAAAGATCCATTCTTTATTCTGAGGCATATAATAGATCATTTACATAGATCACCAGCACCTTAGCAAAGACAAGAGCTGGGTATGCAGTGATTATTAAAAACATCAGCTTAACTAGGTACCTACCTACTTTGTGACAAACAGTAGCTATTAGTTTAAAATAGAAATTGCATTGACAATCAATTTCTCAGTTATCTCAGGTTATAGAGATCTTCCTGCTAAATAATGAATACCTTTCAAGGTTAATGAGAGGTGTAACTATGCAAAACTGAGGGCCAATTGAAGTATGGGCCATTTAGATTCAACTGACAAAAATGTGGAATTAGCATTTATTACTGAGCCTGTCTGATGATGAGAACCACACAGATTCAACCATCAAATTCTGTGCTAAATGCACATTTTTTGGCAGATGAGTCTAATGTGTCTTCAGTTCTTGGCAATTTTACATAGTGTACCTTTCAACTGAAATATTCTCTAGTGCCCTTTAAGTTATACACTGACAACTCACTACATCATTGATGTTACGACTATAGGCAAGTGAAGGTGTGCATGAAGTTTACACATACAAGCCCCATTGTTAAAAATCATATATGCAAATGGGTGTGTTTGTATCTGTCTGTCTGTATTGAATGTGTGTGTGGAGACCAACCAATGGTGCAGATGATGCCGGTGTTGCGTGCGGTCGTGGGCTCGGAGTCGATGTCCAGCAGGCACATGTGTTCCAGGAACGTGTCGGCCATGGCAGCGTTGAGCTGCTGTGTCTGGATGAAGGCAGAGCCCATGTCTTGAGACTTTGGCAGAGGCATGGCTCTCACTGGTGCAGCTGAAGGAGGACTGCAGGCGGGGAACGGAGAACACACAGGGTTATGTAGAGAATGCAGGAAGGCAGGACAGCAGTAGTTTTCAGGTGTGGTTCCTGGATTCCACAGTCAAGTTTAAAATTCACCAGCCACTGACACTGAGGAGAAAGCCACCAGAGCTGTGGACAATAGAGACTATCAATTTAAGATTAGACTTATCAAATCTCCTTGCTTATCGTGTAAATAATGGGGCTGGGGTACTATAGTCTTTCCTTGAGTTACTATTTGGCTTTTAAGCAAGGCCTTTGCAATCTGCAATTTACATAGGTAAGAATCTGATAATGACACAGTCCGTGTGTTTCCAGCCTGATCCAGCAGCTGCCAATTGTTCACAGTTCAGAAATAAAGACAAGACTGTTGATCTAAAATGCTACAGGACACGGTTAAGACAAATCCTTTTGCTTTGCACTGCATTCAGATATTGAAACTAGATAGCTTATTGAGCTGAAAGCACATTGTACATTCTGTTCTCCCCCTCCCCTCTCTCCCACCCTCTCCCCGAGTCACCCATGGCAACGGCACCATCACAAGGCTCACCCAGTAAGCTGGCACAGCCGTCTTTCATCCTTTCGCTTTCATCATGCCTTTCTAGCGACTCAAGGACACATAGATGTTCACCTACTTTAACTGGACACAGGAGAGATTGCATCAAATCCTGTGCACTGGTAAATGGCTCAATACTGGCCAGTACACAGGGAAGTTGATGTGTTGAGAGTAAAACGGTGCCTTGCCTGACTGAGGCACTTCCCCTTTTTTTCCCCTCTGTCTGACCCATGACAGAATTATAAACTCTCTGTATCTTGACATCAGGGCATGTAAAAACAAACAGCCAGTGAGGTGCGTTTATTTAAGCAGGGTGCAGCATCGTGACTCCATAGTGATGAGGAATGTATGCCCTGGTCTTTTTATTGGGGCTCTTGTTGTTCAGGTTACATAACCACAGCACATGACACAGCAAGGCTGATAGGCTTTGTTGGGAGGTAAAGATAGCGTATGAGAGGTAGTTTAAAATTTGTGGGCCTTACAGTGAGTCATGAGAAAATGAAAAACTAGTCCTTATTTTAATTCTGGAGCAAATGGAATATGAAACCAGCAGGTGCTACAGGATCACAGCCTACCCATCCCTGCAGTGTAAAGATGGTATTAGGCCTGGGCAATAATTAAGTACTGTTAAGCATCTTTTGGTGTCATTATGTTGTGAAGATATGATGATATTGTGTGTAGCTCTTATTTTTGGTATTTCTTGCAAAACCCATTCATATTTACCACAGGGAACTACACACTGAATGGTGAAAATGTCAACTTATAGCCAACAAAATTATGCTAGGCGGCTGTTAAAAAACACCTATGTGTGGGATTGGCTGTCTCTTTTCTAGGAAAAATTCTTTTTCCACAGCATGCAGTCCACACTGGGCTTTAGTTTTATTTTTCTGGAAGCGGTGGTTTGTTTGGAATAAACAGAAGAACTTGGTAGTTAGCACAAGCAATAATACCCACCATGGCTAATGAAAAGCAGGTTACCAACAGTACTGGCTGGTAATTTTCTGAAATCTGAATGCTTTGGTTAGATGCAATCCAGAGCTTCTCCATATAAGGTTTAGCTGTGGTGGTCTGTCATGATAAAATGGCCACCACACATTCTAATTTAAATCATGATTTCATGGTTTCAAGCAGATTATTGTCAATGCTATGTCGCCATGCAGGCTAATGGCACAAATCAATGGCATAGCTACACTGACTTAAGGAAAGCTGCTCTCACATGCCAGTGTCTGAGATGGTCAAAAACAAAGGTGAATGACACTACTTGCATCACCTGACAGATGCAATAAGTCACTTTCCATCCAAAATACCAAGCCTATCCAGTTTAATCTGCAAATTACTGAGGTGGATGGACTGCGTGCTTTTTTTTTCTTTTTTTTTTAATGCATGTGGATGCGTTTCATCTTACAGCCGTCATCACCATTAAAAAAATACTAGGATGGGCTTTTGACAGTGAGTGCAGGTTGACCTTGAGCTCATGTATAGGCCTACACACCCATAATTTAAACAATTTAGAGTTTGAGTTGAGCATGTTTCCACCTCTATCTGTAGGTCAAAGTATAGCCATAAGTAACAGTTTATGCTTTATGACTAGCATTGTCACATCCTGCTGTGGATTAAGGATTAATTACTTGTCCTTACCTAAAGTGAAAGCAGTGTATCCCCTGGAATCAAACTAGTCCTTGCACTGCACTCCTGTTAACTCTCTGAGTACTGGATGGTTTTACACATCTCTGATTACAAAGCGTCTAATTACGGTTTATGGTTACAGTTTCTAATTAGTTTTATTTATTTATTTTTTTAGGGCTGCAGTGCTAATATTTACCAATATTATACTTGATTAATTTTCTCTTGATCATATAATCCACTAATTGTTTTAGCAGTAGTATATTAAAACCAACTCCCCACTCCCCTCATCCCAAATTGAGTACTGGTTACAAATTTGATCTACTGTAGGCTATATGTGGAAGGGTTTTAAATTAACACACAGTACCTGATTATACATAAAATGGCACTGACAACACGCAGGGTGGCATATTTCTATGAAAAATTATATTGTTGGTTAAGATGATTCTTCTCAGATAGATTATTTTAGTTTACCAGCCCTAAGAAGTTAATTTCAGACAGGTTTTGACACTGCTTACTCACCACAGTCTATATTTACGATCTTTATCATTATGATGGGCCAGTGCCTACACGGAGTACTAAACACCAAAGCACTTGCCTGCTTAAAAATCTAGAAACCTGGCAGGTGGTATTTTTGGTTTATTAGCCAAAACAAAAGTATCCAAAATTAAAATGTCACGTTGGATCATGAGGATTTTTTTTTAAATGTGTGTACCCTGAGAAAAAGTGGAAATACAGTCCTAACAGGAAGCTAACCTCTCTGTGCAAGTGCCAAGCCAAACCAGCCTGAAGGAAGATTCATTTTACTCTCTTTAAATTATGCATCAGTGCACCTCAACATAGATCACTCTCACTGCTTACTTCTTTTGACAGAACAACAGGTTTTCAAATGGCTGCCTCTGTAATCAGGACAGTCCCAGCTTTGACAGGAATGCCCTCACTGACCCTGAACAGGTAGTGCTACTTAATACAGGGGATAATCTGCAGTGTGCATGTCGACCAAGAGGCTCCAGACTGTCTGACATTTAGACTACAACTATGACGTTTTAATGTTAGTTCCAACATATTTTAAGAACAACTGTGCCAGAAAACAAGAATAAGAGTCAAAATTTAATTACACAAACTGGAGTACCCACCTGTTTCACACTATTGTAGCAGCTGCACCAAAACATTTTTAAGACCTCTGAAACTGTGTAAGTCTTAAAGACTATATTTAACTGACCTTGGCCTCGAATTTGGAAAAAAAATCACTTTCAGACACCTCGCCACATCAAGCAGCAGTTTTTCTCCATGACCTCCTAGTACAATATTAGCCTCACTGACGAATGCTGAAGCACCCAGCACAACACAGATGCATGCACTGCAGAAGTCACACATTTTGTTGCTTGTTCACTGTATTTCCGCTGCACTGTTGCTCTCACTCTGAGAGGAATTGTTATGTAAATTCAATTCGCCCATCTCAGGCATCGGGATGTGCTCGGGATGGTCTGGCAAACTAGTAAAGAGAAAAGGGTTTTGTGTTACAGTGTGCCTATTCAGTCCCATCTATGGCAGCTGAGAAAGAACAGGCTGTACTGGCTGTTTCAGCACTAGAAGAGGAAAGTTGCAGGTTATATGCAGGATGAGGACTTTGACTACTACAACTGTAAGTCTGAACAGCCTATACTCACTGCAAGATGCTTTATACAAGGCATATTAATAAGGGCAATGTTTTAATAAAAAAATATAAATAAAAAAGTTCTGTCTGAAATCATGCTGCCTTTCACATCAACAGTGCCTCTTACATATCACATGATCATCGGCACAAACGCATCATGGCCGGGGATTCCAAGCAGCATCCCTGGTACAACCAATGGGCTCTATAAGCAGTAGCAGCTGACTGATGATGTAACATGTGAGTCAGGGGAGCAGACCAGCGCCAAACCAGCTTGTACGTGAGTACAGTCACATCCCCACTCTACTGCACACAGCCTACAAACTCAGTTACAACCACAAGGGGCTCTGGGCTGCTCCCCGGAGCCCACTAAACCATGCTGCTGACCGCGCAGAGCAACTGCAGAGGGACAGGAGGGGGAAAATAACAGAAAAGAGTCATCAATGCTCACTGCTACTATCAAGTGCTAGTAACTATTTGTTCGGCCTGATCATCAACAGTTATATACATCAGTTGAGGATTTAATTAATTTAACAGCTAATCCTACTCATCAGCATAAATGATAGTTTAGCAAGGCCTAAAGACACTCTACATCAATGTGACATGAATTTGGAGTGTGAATGTGGATTGCTACACAAAAGATCTCTTTTTTTGGTCTGCTTATTAAGCATAACCAACATAGACAGGCTGCAGTTACATCAACTATGAAGAGACTGCAACATGAATTTGCAATTTCCAAATTGAAACAGTAGGCATTTTTTTTTTCTTGGACGGAAAGGCGTTTTAGACAGCTTCTCAAACAAGGTGTTTTGTTGCTCTGCAGAATGAGTGGCCTATAAATTAAGATGCGTGTCAGAGATCATTTCATATGCAAATAGTGAGTATTAGAAGGCATGATTAATACTATACAGCAATGAAATTGTGGTACATGACCATTAGTACCATTACTACAAAACAGTTGTGCAGCTTCAACATGTGAGTAGTCAGCAGGCTGGCTGTTCTGAAGAAATATTAAACTTTTATTTTTCTGCCAAACTTGTCTGGTTAGACAATATTCATTCTATAGTCAAGTTTCTACCTTTATCACAAACATGTCTTGACCTCACATATCATATACACGTCAAACCATAACACATCACAATACAGTATATACACAGTACACATAGATCACTACACCTGTATCACATATTAGGACTACATATAGATCATATATAATGCACCCTACTTCATACTAAGTCAGCATACTCATGCTTACATTAACACCTGTGAGCAACACAGAAATAACCAGATTTGTAAGGATTTTGGATGAGCATGGTTTATACCACTTTACTGATAATTTTGCATGCCTGTCATTTTGAAACGATTCACACAAAAACCAGCCCCTTTCTATCCTGTACCTTATCAGTGGCCAAGTTATGTCAACTCTTTATATGCCACCTTAGGCAGAAAGTTATTCTGTGAGCTATCAGGAGGAATTTGATAGCACAGAAACAAGTCCTGTCATGACCCTTGAAACAAAAGCACTTGAAAAATAAACATTCCAGGCTGGTAGTAACTCACACCCAACAGAGTGTAGTAGCGTCCCAGGCCAGGGGCTGTCTGGTTCAGCCAACTGGTTCTTATGAATAGAAAAAAGTGACACCATTCACAGGGGTGGCCAACTCACAGCTTGAGCTGACCCTGAGACAAGTCAGTGAGCAGCAGCCACAGGGAAACAGCAGCCGTAGTAACCCTGACACACATGCAAGGCTAACTTTAGAGCTGGCTGTTAATAATCCCCTCCAATCCCTTTCCAACAAAGAACATCTCACACTGTGACCATACACCGCTCACATGCTGTCAATCTCCACTTTTCTCTGAAGAACTTTCTCCAAGACTCTTTAAAAAAATGTGCCTATGCATGCATAAGCAGCCCTGATGTTGTAGCATGCTGGTATCATCAACAGAGGCTGAACGGTGGGACAGGGTGACATGACACCTGTAACATCCGCCATGGAAGTGATGTAACAATAGGCTAATCCGAGCTGGGTGACACAGAGTGACTGCTCCCTATCACTCATTGCCATCATGCAACCATGACACCATTTGCCAGTTAAGCTACATACCCCCAGTAGATCTTCCTGTTCCTCCTGGGGATGAACAGGCACGTTGCTGCCACAGACCTCCACAGCAGCCCCAGTGTGTTGGAGCCTCCAGAGCCAGGGAGCAAAGCACTCCCTGCAACAGCAGCAGCGGAAGCACAACTGACAGGAGAGCCTGCTGTAGTTAGCGTGCGTACACACGGCTCCGTCAGGTGCTCAGGAGTAAATCCCTTCAGCGAGGAGGATGAAGGGCACATACAGGCCCTGCAATGACCAGGCAGCCACCATGGCCTGACACCACGGACAAACATGAGACCTTGTTAGTTGCTGTTTGAGGCTTCCACCACAGAGCACCACACCATGTTACACCAATGTTATCCAGCCTAGGTCATACAACCCCCCAGGCCTAAAAACAGAGTATGGGCTAATAATAACACACAGTTTGCTGAGTCTGTTTGTAGAGCACCAATGCTTGGAATGTACGATGGCACATGCAGCATGTTGGCCTACAAACTGTAACAGAGCAACCCTCTGATGTCATACTACTGCAAGAGTTTACAATCTGTAATGTGTCACACTGACTGTGGTGCACATCTAGTGCATTACAAAATAAAACTTACACCATTTACTTTTGGTGAAAACCTTTATCTAAAGCATCTAACACCACCCTTGGTGCACAGATTTTTGGCATCAGTGGGAAAAGAATCAATAGCCCTGGCAATGTTAGTGTCACAGTCCTGAGCTACAACAGACCAGAGCACTCCATAGCATTAGTCAGCAAACATGCAGCCATGGTGGGGATGGAGCTCCTGGGAGCAGTGCCAGCTGCAAAAAGCCTTGTCAAGTGCACCAAAACCTAATGCAGCTGCAGCCCATGCACCCTTATCAGTTTGCCAAGGACAGTCTGGTCCAAGACAGAGAAGTGCATTATACCATCCTTGAAAAGCAGTGGCTTGTGGAACCCAGAGCCTACATGTCAGCTTCATTATGTGACAACACACACAGACATAAAAGATCCTCAAAATTTGTCTGGTTTCTTCCAAACAAAATTTTCCCGTACTGTTACGATATGTGAGAGTTTCCAGTCAAATCAGCTCAAAGTATACTTTTCTGAGTCATAGAATGGGCTGAGGCCTCTCCTCTCATGCTTCCTGTTTCTGACACTGGAATTTTCCAACAAGAATTAGCGCTCATTATGCTGACTAACTGTTGACTTAAAGTTTCCTCAACTATGGGCTGGGACACAGAGGGGGTCATGGGCCTCTTTCTGGTGGATCCTCTTATAAACAGAGAGTATTAAAACATTTTAAAGGGACTTGGATTTAAGGTAGTTTCCCTGTTTAGTCCCTGTCTGAAAGGGTTTGTGAGCCCCGAGGCTAAGCTAATGGAGCAATCTTCCAGTATAGTCTACAGTCAACCTACAGCCTGGCTCTAAGCAGACAGACTGAGCACAGCAGGTTATTGAGCTCAGGACTCCAACAGAGTTGGTTGTCACTCGACACAATGACCTGACTGATCCTCTGAGGAAAGGCCTCCATTTTGTCCACACAGGGCTTTCAGCCAGGAAAGACTGTTATGTAACAATGGCTGAGCAGCGTCTCCAGACTTGTTTTATTCAGACCAGGAAGAAGAATAAAAAGTCTTAGATGCCAGGCAAGCCACTTAACTCCATTAACCTTGATCAAGATCTTGCTTTGAGCAATAATTGCTTTGAACGACTGTTTTAGACTGATAAGATAGCATAACATAGATAGCATAGTATTCAGCCTATGCTTAGTCAAAAGGCTCATGATTCATATGCGTAACAGGATAGGTATATGTAATGTAATGTAATAAAAAAAAATGTATGTCAACATTACAAAATGCATCTTTAGATGCAGCCTCACCTAGGATGAGAGCAACAAGTCATCTTGACTCTGCTGTTTTGGGAACAGGCTGTCAAGGAGAGCTTGGTTATTGCACACCAAGGACTACACAGTTCAATCTGACAGATAAGGAGCTAGTAGCCATAACTACACCCAGACCCTCAGGATGAGAGTCTGTGTGAAAGCCTAGTCTGTCATCCTGTGTCCACAAGGCCAATCCATTCACTGTGGCCATGTGGTACCACTGCAGCAGTTCACTGCAGTAAACATGATTAGGCAATGTGCACACCCCAATAAAGAATAGCATAGTGGGTATTTTCTAAAACAAAGTCAGTAAACACTTGTCTATGACGACAGTAATCTCATTAAATATTTAAATCAAGAGTATCTTGGAAAATAATAGCATATAAGAACAGCATGTCACACAGTAGATTATGTACCGATGAAGGCAAAGATTATGATTTCATCTTATGAATCTATTCCACACCTTAAGGACTTGGAAATGCCTACACAACACTAATATAACAAAAACCTCAGGTAGGCTTCGTAAATGTGAGATCGGCGGATGCGACAGAGGTCACGTTCTCATCACTGCGTCACTTTTTCCTGAACTAGACACATCACGGAGATTGGCCAATGGGAGGCTGAGATGCACGCGCAGCCACACCCACATAAGAGGCAGCAGGAAGCAACTCCTCGACGTCCAATACCTCATGCATCACCTCTAATTTACATTAGATTAGCTGCAATAAATGACTTTTTATCACTGAAAGATTGAAACGACTCAGCAACGAGTAATAAACGGCCTTGTCCAGTGAGCTGTTCCGCGTCTATCCATCCATCAACATGTTCCGTCAACTTCCAAAAGAAACATTACGACGTTGTTAAAACTCAGCACACCTGCATGACCAGACTTAGGAAAGGCTGCTAACCGCGTGCCTATTGTAGCTTTAAAACCATGGCAGTAAAAATACACGAGGTAGCGTTATGAGCAGCCGTCAGTGGGCAAGAGACATTCTGGACTTACCAGACCACTGTACAAAAGTAAAAATTGGCAAAAGCTTTAGAAGGAAATAATGGTGATAAAGCAAGTGCCCAGCAGAGCATTAGGCCACCTTAAACTATCAAGCTGCATCAACCTGAGTCTCCTGCTTGAGATACTTACCTTCGCTCTTTGAACTACTGCTGGGACTGATGCACTGCCGTTAACCACAGTAGCTCAAGGTGATCTCCCTTTCCTCAACGGAACTACTTTTGAGGGATGCTACCCAATATC
The DNA here is from genome assembly GCA_900302535.1 of Neoniphon sammara. NCBI lineage: Eukaryota > Metazoa > Chordata > Actinopteri > Holocentriformes > Holocentridae > Neoniphon > Neoniphon sammara. The sequence goes on from OMKZ01018739.1 coordinate 45,210, forward strand.
AATCCGAGAGAATATAGGTCAGTGAAAGAAATAACTGAGTCTTGACGCTTTGATATGAACTGCAATCGTCATATACCATACTATTTTGTTTTCATTCCTGTTTTAGTCCATTGAAAACAGGGAAATGGGAAACGTTCAAGCCAGCGCGGAAGGTTACACAGCTAAAAGCTGGAGGTGCTTGGTAAAGTTGAGGACCAATCAAGACACAGGAATGCATCTCTCGAGCATGGAGGCGACACGTGACTGTGGATGCGTAGAGGAATTTCATGAAAAACGTGTCGATGAAGGTTAATAGGAGCTATCAGGCCATGCAGCATTATTTTTTGTATTCAGATGTGTAGTTTCATTCATCGTCTCAGTGTAATTTCCCTGGCGTTCTATGCTTGTTATGACTGTTCACATTAAGGGATGCCGCATTGACTCATGGGAATCATCACAGCATGTAATGCAGTGAATTATTTCCTCAAATACTGAAATGCCTCACTAAACGGCTCCAAGAGCTGACACGAAAAATCAGTCCAACTCAGTTAAACATTATGTAGCGTTTTTGTAGTTGTGCGGCATTTACTGAACCCAAAATATATACTGTATTGATTACTTTGGCATGGATGCATGTGAGCGATGTTAAACTGATGCTCTAACATTCAAGAGAAGCCTTTTTCAAGGTTGGTACCTCAGTACTTTTGAAAGACAACAGCCCACTCTAGCGTTCAAAGATAATACAACCGTGTAGAGGATTTCTATATAATTCAGATTCAGATTTAGAAAACTTTATTGATACCCGCAGGGGAATAGCTTTGTTGCAGTGCAGCTCAACATACAGTTAGAAAGCGACATAACATACTTAAAAAGGTTAAAAAAAAAAATACTATGAAAATAACATGGCAATAATAATAACAGTAATAGTAAAATGTGCAAATGCAAATGTGCCAAGGGTAATGCAAGTGTGCAAATGGTAAATAAAATAAATTATAAGAGGAATAAATTCTAAAAGAAATGTATTATAAGAGGGAACAAAATAAATTATAGGAGGAAAACGTTAGGCATTAAATTCAGTTATACTGACTAATTACTGGTAAGAAATAGGGTAAAAAAGTGATTTGCGATTGAACTTAACTATTCCACTGCGCCAACGGCTATTATGTGTATGTCTTTACATGAACTGTTGTACTGCTTTTTATTTGTCTGTTTCTTTGACTTCCATAAAGAAAATTGATATATTACTTGACCTATGCTTTATATTCATAATTATTACCAATAACAACAGCAACAATAGTGTTGCTACTCCTCCTCCTACTACTACTATTACTAACTACTACTACTACTACTACTACTACTACTACTACTACTAATAATAATAATAATAATGGTTTCCATATGCTACTACCACAAGTACTACTACTACTGCTCCTACTACAAATGAAAATAACTGGTTCTCACATGCTGCTATTACAACAACAACAACTACTACTACTACTACTACTACTAATAATAATAATAATAATAATAATAATAATAATTGTTGTTGTTTTTACAATTTTTAACAGAACTTTGAAAACAAACTCAGAAATATGAAAAAGATATTTGTGTTTCAGTTCTTTCACTACACACTACTGAGACTGATGCAGTATGTTGCTGTGTTGCTGTATGTTCCCAGGATGATTAAGTCCCTTGTTGTGATAATCAGCTCTACCAGAGAGATACAGCGACTAAATCCTTGACAAAGACAGACATGCATGTCGGCCACAGTTTTAAGATCCAAATGTAAGAGTTCAATCTCTGCAGAGAGATTAGACAACAAAATCTGGCAAAGATACTCATCAAAATACTATGTAACTCATTTGGCAGATACAGCAGACAGCAATGCTCATCTTGAATTCTTTTTTTTCCCCCTAGACTCATTCTGTCTACATAGGTCTGCTCTTCACTGAGTCCAGGTTCCCTCTCCCACTGTGCCCCCTTTAGTTCTCACCTGACTACAACTGTGGTATTGTTAGCACTGCTGCTCCCACTGCCCATGTTGTCGTCTCACTGGGCGCTGCCAGCCTCTGCCTGGAACCAGCGCTCCGCTCCAGTGTCGGAGGCCAATGGATACACCTGCCCAGGTGAGGGACGAGTTACCCGTCCAGTCCTCCCATGCACTGGCCAAGCCCCTAGCTGTCAGTCAGCATTAATATGTCTCAGGCCACGAGGTACAGTAAGATAGCCTGGGAATATCCTTTGATAAATCCCAGAGATGTACACCGAGCGGTCAGGACATTCTAATGTCCCTGAACATGTAATCAAATACTACTACTGTATGACTACTATTAGTGCTGCTACCAGGTCTTATTTTATTATGCACTGTATGTATATATAGTGTATTGTGAACAAAGTGCTGTAAATTAAAAGGAACAAAACAATCAAACACAAAACAAAGTCAATTCAGACAGGGAAGGCTTGCAGTGTTTGCTCAGTTCAACTCAGCAGAGCAGAAATAACACAAGACTATGTAATGTTAACAGAGTCATAACTAGGAATGTGATGCTACCAGAATTTTGGTAGTTGATGCCAATGCCAGTGAAATTCCACCAACTTTAATACCTGATTCGACACCATAGCAAAATCAGAAATTCAAAACAGCACACACTCCTTTATTACAAAAACATATAATTAATTAATTAATTAGTTAGTTAGTTAATAAAAACTTTGTATAAACATTAACTAGTAAACAGAAACTTTATGTGTTTCAAGTATTCAAAAATATGGGCCACATTAGAATGAAACAAGTGCAAGTTTTGCCTTCAGCAAACAAGGCAGCCCAAGAATACTAATTTCATATCAGAGGTACTGTATGAAATATCCTGCTGTAGTCATAAATACAATGGTATGATTATGTGCTCTCATTTTGATTTACAGTCCTGTAAGCATGACTGACACTTTAAGTGTTTCAGTATTTAAACATACAGACTAAATCTACATTAGAATAAGAATACATTCTCAGAGATGTTGCATGCCAGTCTGTTTGGCCATGATTTGAATGGAACCAGATGACTGGTGATCAGTTTGTTCTTGTGTTACGGTTTCTCACTGGAAGCGCTTTCTTTGTTGAACAAAGCATGTTTGACATGGGAACCTTCCTCCCATTCAATATCGACAACAAATTTTCCTTTTCCTTTTTCCTTTTCTGCTTGTATGAGGGCAGAAACCATTTGAAGAGCTTCATTCCAATTTGAAAACGTTGCATATACTCAGAAGCAAAATGACATTTAAGCAAATAGCAAACTTGTGGGCCTGTAAAGCCCTATAAATACTGATTAAACTTAAACCTGAACTTTATTGCATGCTACATTTTACTTTTTACATTTTACTGCATCACTCTTGTTCCACCTCTGAGAGGAAATGTTCAGAAAGTTCAAATGCTGTTCTATTTTCATCCATTAGAAGGTTCTAAAAATAGAACAAAGGAATAGCCTGATAAGGAGTCGTCTGAGAGATTTTGTGTTACAATTTAGCTCCATCTAGAGATCAGGCAATATTAGTGAGGGATAGTTGCATGATAGCTGGAGGATGGTGTATTTTTTATGGCTGCCAGTCTTGATTTGAACACACAGAACACCTGTGTGCCTAAAAAGCAATGTGCCATGCAGTATAATCATGACTGATGAAAACAACTACGACATGTCATCAAAATATCTCCTTGTTATTTGAATTTTGTCTGAAAAAAAAATTTCTTTATCAGTCTTGCTGCCCTTTAGTTGGCCTTTGTGTCACCAGCCAAATTACATCAGGGAAAAATTAGGAGGTCTTCCTTTTCCCATCATGCACTGGCAAACTGCAGCCACACACTGAACAGGCAGTTTCCCAACACCTGTCCACTAATCTGTCCACTCTTTAGGTCAGTGGGTGATAATGTTAGGTCATAGTGATAATGAGGGTAAACACTGATTAACACCTAGGACCAACTGCTGATGACTATTGTCTCACACACACCCACACACACACACACACACACACACACACACACACACACACACACATAGGTTGAAAAATGCTTGTATTATACAAATAATAAATGAATCATTCAATCACGAATGCACTCAATATTTAATAGTTTTGAAAGCACAAAATCTTGGGTCCTGTAGTTTATTTATTTATTTATTTATAAAAAAGGATCATATGTGAATATCAGCTAGTGACAACCCATTTGCCTTTAAAGTATAACTGCACTTTAATAGACACTGACTAATGCAGCCACACACACACACACACACACACACAAGCAGAGCCATTTTCCTCCATCTCTCTGTTATCCCTCTCAGCAGCAGCGCAGTCAGCTGCAGGTCACATGACCGGCTGCCTGCTCCCACTGAGCATGCTCAGACCCCTCAGTGTTGTCAGGCAAAATATAAGGCAGCAGCAGGAGCAGAGATCTGCAATAGATAAACACACAGACACACACAGAGCAGCTGTCTTGCTCGCAGACACACACTAACAAGCGCTGAGAGACAGACGGTGTCAAAATGGGGGATTCTGGCTCCGGCATTTCTGATAGTTGTTTTTAAGAGGCTGTATTTTTTTTTTTTTGTCCATCTATCATTTCAGTGGAAAACAGGCACCGAGAGAGAGGCAGGTGTGCCCTTTAAGAGGGGAAGCAGCTGAGGCAAGGACAGCATCCTCCTCTCCATCCTCTGTGAAGGTAAGTGTGGATGGATGGGGCGGTGG